>CAKNXH010062391.1:5738-43142 GCA_932178445.1 Andricus quercusramuli
ATGTGACGTGGAACGAAGAAACACATGTGACGTGGAACAAAGAAACACATATAACGTGGAACGAAGAAACACATTCCACTTGGAATGTAGAAACACATGTGACGTGGAACAAAGAAACATATGTGACGTTTAACGAAGAAAGCAGCCGCAGGACACAAAAATCTATCGCTAAGTAGTTGAATTTTCAATCAGAAAATCATATTTTTTTGATAGTTAATTTTTTAACAAATAGTTTAAATTCGCCGAAAATGCTTTTCAATTATTAAACAAATAGTTCAATTATTAACCGAAAAGTTCATTTTTTTACAAAAATAGTTGAATTTTTATTATAATCTTTTTCACCTAAGATAAAGTGGTTGCTTTCATTTTATTTATTACATTTACAGTTTTTCTACAAAATAGTTGAATTTTTATTCCGAAAATATGATTTTTTTATTTAGTTAATTTTTTAGCAAGTAGTTCAAATTTTCCTGAAAACTAGTTTAATTAATAACGAAGCAGTTGAATTTTCTACCAAAATAGTTCAATTTCCAACAAAAAATAAATTTTCAACCAAGAAGATTAATTTTCTGAAAAAATATTTTTCAACGAAGAGATACATTTCAATCAAAAAATGTATCAAATTCCTAAACAAATAGTTTATTTTTCATTTCTATTTATTACTACTTCAAACAGTTGCATTTTCAAGTGGATAGTTAATTTTCAAAATTGGAAAGATAAATTTCAACGTAAAGAGTGTCAATTTTTAACAAACAAAAAAAAAGAATTATAAACAAAATAATAATTCTAATTTAATATATATATATTTATATATATATATATATATATATATAACATTTTAAGGTTTTTTTTACATATTTGAAGAGATAACAGAAATTAAATTACGGAAAAAAACTTATTTTAAAGAATTCGAAAAAAAATGTCAGAAGCTTTTTAATAATTTTAAAAGATTTTGAGATTGAATTTTCTCGAAGATTCCAGAAAAAATTTTAAAAGATTGAGGTTTAGTTTCAGAATAATAATTTTGAGTTTCGAAGATTTCAAAATATGTGTAACAAAAATGGAAAACTCCAAGACAATTCTTTTAATTTTTCAGGATTAGAAAATTTGTTAGGTAAACCCCAGTTTTGCAGGGCATCAAGAGAATTGAAAAAAATATTCTTAAGATGGATGGGAAAATTTCAAATGATTTTTTTCTCAATGAATTCTAAGAGCAAATTTGAAAAAATTACAAAACATTTTAAATTATTTCCAAAAATTTTGCCATCAAACATAATTTTAGAACTTTCAATAAACTTAAGAGATATTTATGTTAGAAGTTTTGAAACGATTCAAAATAATAAAAACTCATGAGATATTTTCAGAATTTTGTAAGGTCCCAAGGAAAAGAAATTCTTTAAGTTCCGAGGAAAATTTTAAATGATTTTTTATTTTGAAACATTATTTTTAAGATAATATTTAGAAAAATTTCAAAACATTGCAAAAGTTTTTTTAAATTGACAAAAAGAAGCATCTAAAAGATTTCAGGACAATTTTTTCCATTTTTCAGAATTGAAAAAAAAATTCATAAAAAATTTAAAGAATTTAAAAATATTAGGAGGTTTAACAATTTTAGAAGAATTAATAAAAGAATTTTCTGAAGATTTATGGGAAAATATTTTATGATTTCCCTTTTAAAAATTAAACTTGAAGAGAGAATTGAAAAAAGATCTCTAAACATTTCAAAAGATTTCTTTATATTTTGAAGAAGAGTAGAAGATTCCGAAGCAAAATGTGTCAATCAGGTAAGATTAAAAATAAATATAAAGAATCGAGTAAATTCAGTAAACATTTAGAACATTTGAAGTGATTGGAAAATAATTTTAAACTGTAAAAGATTTTTCAAAATGCAGATTATTTTTTAAGATTTGAGACCAAAACTTCAAAAGCGTAAAATAAAATAATATTTTAGAAATTTTTATACCAAAAGTTAAGAATTTCCAAGTACTTTTCACCTCATTCTAATTTGCTCAAAGCGATCTGAAAAAAAATATCCATACTTTAACTGAAAAAATTGTTAGAAAATTAATTATTCTTTAAAAAAGTACGTGCTCTCTCAAGCATGTAGATCAATCTTTGATCAAAAAAATTAATTTTCTACCAAGAAAGACGAGTTTACGATTGTTGAATTTTTGAATTGAACTCTTAATTAGAAATCCAAAAGCCAAATGTTCAAATAAAAATAATAAAGTTTTAGCCGAAAATGAACCAGTTGAATTTTTAATTGAAAAAAATCCGTCAGAATCAATTTCTACATAACATCAATACCTTTGCATTGAACTGAAAATGTAATATTCATAATAATTTTAATAAAAAAAATAATAATGATAGAAACGTCGCAGAGAGACAACCTTGATGCTATTAGTTTCTTTATCTCACATGTATGTGAGATAAGCAGATATTTGTACTTTAATGACGCAATGAAATATTTATAACTCACAGTTGCGAACAAAATTATTAACTGAAGTATTATTCAGTTTTTACTAAACTTTGAGAAAATGAGGATTATCTGTGCTTTCTTTTTCACTTCGGCGGTCATCCTTAATTGTATTGGTGAATATAGTAATATATCTATAATTTTTATTATATTTTACGTAATATATACTAATAACATAGAAAATGGGGTATTAACAGGCGGACTTGAAATATTGTGAGGAGCGGATGGTGAATCACATGGTAGTCAAGGGGTCAGTTTGATTATGAACGAAAGAGAAGAAGAGCATCCCAGAGATTATGATTTTGTATCTTCCAGATTGTTGTGGGTTAACTAATTACGCCACCGAGGCTGCAGCAGATAATTCCTCGTTTCTGCTATATCGACAGGATTTGACCAGTGAATCGACAATGTTAAACTTCAGAAAATTAATTAATTAATTACCCTGATAGACAAAATAACATCATTTATTAAATTATTCAGGTTCGGTGGAATTTATTCAGACTAGAATGAGTCACTAGAAATTCACAGCTCAATGAGACGCAGGCTCGCGTCATCCTGTTGATATAGGAGAACCGAGAAATTATCTGCTGCAGCCTCGGTGGCGTAATTGGTTGACGCTCCACTCATGGATAGTGGCGTTCCCGGTTCAAATCCGCGCTGAGGCAGATTTTTTCCTATTCCACCAGAATATTCTTTTACCAGTAAATTGACAATGTTAATCATCAGAAAATTAAGTGATATTGGAATGTTCAATTTCTCCATACCAATTCAGATTAATAAATTATAAACGAGGGGTTCTGTCAAGAAATGGTTTAAAGAAATGTTGCAGGAAAACAGTAATTTTTCTCACTTATAAATGTGCTGAACAGAAATGAAAGAATCTTTTATTTCTTCTTGCAGAATGCAGTTCACAGTCTGACAGGAATTCTGATGGAGAACCTTATCCTGGTCATTTTCCTTCTTCTGCAGGCAGGAATTTTTCACCTGATCCGACTTCCCCAGAAGAGCATTCTCTTCGCGCCAGGTCCAAATCTCCTGCTGATTGCTCTCCTCCACTTGCAGTATTTGGATATCCACTTGAACAACTTGGATATCTTCGGCTCATTCCCCGAACGAATCAGAACATTCAATTCGAGTTTCGAAGATACGTTTTTCCTGCTGCTAAAAAAATTAGATTTCGAGTAGGAAATAACAAATATATTGTCGTGCCAAACCAAGAATATATCGTACTATCAGCATCTAATGGTGACATTTTTGCAAGATTAGAGCACAACGAAGTTCTTCGTGGAATTTATGGGACGAATGCACATCGCTCAAGAGTAAAAATAAATATGATCAGCGGCGCAATTGAATATATGACCTCAGTTGAAATAAGGGATTCTCCAGTTGGCACAAAACAACGAATCCCTTATAATTTTATAAAAGCTGTTGCAAATAATGATTCACTACAAAATCGCAATCCAGATTTTCATTTTGTCGGCCAACAACATGTTCCTGACCAGTCTTTCACTCCTGCGGAGTCTTCTATTCGTTCCAGGTCCAAGTCTCCTACTGGCAGGCCGTCTATTGATCAAGTACTGCGATGTCCAATAGAACAACTTGGATATGTTCGGCTTATTCCTTGCACAAATCAGAACCAGCGATTCGAATTTCGAAGATACGTTTTTCCTGCCGATAAACCAATTCGATTGCGAACAGAACGTTTTAAATTTGTGCCTGTGCCAATCCGAGAGTATATTGTATTATCAGCAACCAATGGTGACATTTGTGCAATATTAGATCATAGTGGAATCCTTTCTGGAATATATAGGAAAGATAAAATTCGTCCAAGAGTGAAAATAAACATGCTAAGTAGCTCAGTTGAAAATTTGACTCCAGATGAATTGAGGGATTGTCCAGTAGGCAAACAGAAACCAATCTTCCCAAAAAATTTTGTTAAAGCCGTTGCAACGTATGATTCACTACATCCCGAACGGAATCCCAGTGGCCAACGTATTGCTGGTTCTTCTTCTCCTGCCAGAGAATATTCACTCCACCGGACCTTTCCTCAGTAGGCTCATCTCCATGCTAGGTCCAGGTCTCCTCCGGGCTGGCCTCCTTCTTGTAAAGTACTTGAATATGCACTTGCACAACTTCAATTTAAATTTGGCTCAAGCCTCAGGCAAATCAGAACGGGCGATTATAACTTCGAAGATATGTTTTTTCTTTCAATTGAAACAATAAAAGTTCTTTGTATTATGGTACCTAAGGCTCATTCTTCCTAAATTTCAGTTAACCAAGAAGTTGAATACGTAAATGTTACCTACTGTCACTTACCCCCAAGAAACAACTTTTCAACGATATATTCGAATTTTCAACTAAATAGTTGAACTTTCAACATACTGAGACGAATTTATTTCAAGATGGTTGAATTATCAACCTGAAAAGATGAAATCAAAACGAAAAGTTCATTTTTAACCAGATAGTTGAACGTAAACAGCAGGATATTCCATTCCATCCCATTTTGCTACCAGGTTATCCCAGGAATAATCCGTCGGATATCATCCAAGGCGGATATTAGGATATCTCCAGAATATCCCAGATGGCTGTGGGACGTTTCTGAAATATTCAAATATCTCAAGTAGGATATTAAAATTTTTATATATCCTACGTTTAGTGAGATCAACTTTGTTAAAAACCATTTTTTCGATAGAACTTGTAGTTTTTATTTCACTCATGGAGAATAATTTTAATTTAGAACCATGGATATGTATCTGCAATTGACAACAGTAATTTTCAACATAGTGATTCAACTTTTAACTACGCAGTTCATTTTTCAATCGAGAAGATAACTTTGCATAAAAAAAAAACGAATTTACAACCAAATATATAATTTTGTAACGTTTCGTCCTACTCTACCTGTATATTTTCCCGCCGGACGCTTTAGTCTTACCAAGGTTAAGGAATTGGGACAGGCTTCACGAGTGACAAAACGGCGGTTTAATGAAAATAATAACCTCTATATTCTCCCTATATGTTACATTGCTAGTTATACCTACGTTTGAGTGTTGTCTAGGTGTGTGCGTGTGGTGGCGTGTGGGTGTAAGATCGCTTTGACATTATAAAGTGTAGGTGTAGTGTGTCTCGCGGCTGACAATACTGGACGGGGTGATTTGTGAAGTGTAACTTATCCTAGGTCGAAGGGGAGGTCGGAGAATTACCCCTGCGTCGTACTCTGAAATCAGACGGGAGGATACGGTGTAATCGCGTAACTTAGCGGCCAGGGTCGTTGCGGACCAGGAATCCCTCTCCGCGGTCGGTTCAGGTCAGGTCCGGGAGGAGAGGGTGGCCTGGCCTCAGTTGCTCACGCGGGCCTTCGTCCGGAGGTTTGTACGACGGGTTGGGCTGTTTGCCGCGGGTAGGCCGGTCAGGGGTGCCTGATGCCGACGTACCCTGACCTCTCTGGGTGGCCACGGGAGCACCTGTCGACCACTGAGTGAGTCGGTCTCAAGGAACGGAGGGTGCAGGTGAGTGACGGCGGGTGGGCCGGTTAGGATTACCTGACGCCGACGTACCCTGAACTCGCTGGGTGACCACAGGAGCGCCTGTCGACCACCGAGCGAGTCGGTATGTGGAAGCAGGAGGGATAGCACTAGGAGGCGGGGGAGGTCACCTGGTCGTCTACTGGGAGAGTATGGCGACCAGAGGAGTTGCACCGGGTGAGAGCTCCCCGATGGTGCTCGGTTCACCGCACCCGGCAAACTGCCGTTTCTGTGTCGCGCGGTTAGGTATAAAGCCCGTCTCCGCGCGACGCGCCGGCGTACTGGATGATGGTGAGTGGAAGGGAGCGCGGCTTGGTAGCTCGGTGTGCGCACGGACCCGCGTATTATGTGACGGTGCGTTACAAATTTTTAAACACATTGCTGTATTGTAAACTAAAAACAAGGACTTCCGTTTCCCTCGTGAAGGTGTGTCGTAACGGTGAAATTTGGTGCTGAGTTTTTGTGATAATTGTGGTAAAATTTTAGGTGAGTGGATTGTGGATGTGTGTATAGGGGTTGATTTGTGAGGGATTGATCGAAAGATTGAAACATTGACAAGGAGGTGAGGATATATTCGGGGATCAAGAGAGATTTGTGTGGAAGTTGAGGTTAGGTGGGTTTGAGCTTTGTGACAGGGTGGGAGGACCAGGCTGGTCGTAGCAGGGCAGGTTAGAGAAGGAGAACGGCAAGGCAGGTAGGTGCGACGATAGACAGAGAACGATAGAAGGCGAGATCGTTTGAATTGGATTCATGACTAGCGGAGTGAATACTAGCAATGAAAGCAGGGATTTAGACCAGGATGTTTTCAGTACACCGGAAAGGGAGAACAAATACTGGAGGGCAAGGGCAAAGTATAGGAAACCGAAATAAAAGGATAGATTGAGAGCGAAGAGCGTATGATAAATTCAGGCATTCATTAAAAGGAAGAGAGGGGAGAGGGAAAGCAGCGAAGACAAGGAAGATATAGGGTCAAACTTGGAAAATCCAAAAATTTACAGATCGCCGCCGGAATTACGTAGTTTTGTTGAGAAGGATCAGAAAAATAAGGGAACACAAAAGGAGACATAGCTGAGGCTAAACATTCGATGGAAGAGGAAAGATTGTAAGAAACGCGCTAAACGATGATTGAAGTAATGAGATGTATGAAGAAAAGAAGGAGAAAAGGGTAGATGAAATAAGGAAAGAAATTAGGCAGAGAATGGCCGAACTTAGGAGAGAAATGAGGAAATGAGAAGATATCTGGGAAAAGCTAGAGAAAAGAATGCAGACGCTGCAGCAAACACTAAAAAAGAAGGAAGAGGCTAATAAGAAGTTAGATGAATTAAAGGGTAGAATAAAAAAAATTGTTGCTGCGCAATTTTCAGATTTATGAATTTTCTGCATCTGTTTTAAAACGTGATTTCGTCGAGTCCTTTAGGCTTTACGATAATATTTACTACATTCAAACTCTAGCATTTTGCATTTACGATTATTGCCCGTTATTGCTCTTCAGATGAAAATTTCGAAAATATCGAGGACCGAGTCCTAATCCCTCCACAATGAGAGGTACGAGCGCCTTCACTTTAGGTCCTTCAGGCTCGCCTCATTTAGGTAAACCTTAACGTCTCTAAAGTATATAACTCTACAATATTCTGTAAAATCGTCTCCGAGAATTTTCGCCCCTTTTCAGAACCATCAAATCTGAACACGCCTTTGGACACTGGGTTTTCGGCTGAGAAAATAAAACAGAAAAAAAGGAAAAGAAAGAGAGAATAGAAAGAAGAAGAAACATAGTGATAAAGGGTCTATGATTGGAGGGGAAGGAGCTGGTGGAATGAGTGGAAGAAGTACTACAAATGATTGATGCTAAGGTCGAGATGGAGGAAGTGCAAAGTGTAGGAAGGAAAGAGCGAAGAGGGGAGAGAATAGTACTAGTGAAACTAATGAAATGAAAACATAAGAGGGAAGTGCTGACAAAGAAGAGTGTGTTATATGGAAGTTTGGAGAGAATAGAGGATGATTTGACATAGGTAGAGAGGAACATGCAGTATATGTTAAGGAAAATAGAGGAAGAGGAAAGAAAAAAGGGTAGAAGAACATGAATGAAGTATGGGAGAATACACATAGAAGGTATATGGTGGAATTGGGACAAGGAAAGGGAGGAGTTAGTAGAAAGTAAGGTACCGGGAACCTATTAGAGAGAAACAGGTGGTAAATGGATAAGAAATAGTAGGAAAGAAGAATTGGATGTAGTAGTAATGATGGAGACGTGACTAGATGATGAGTGATGGAAAAGAGTGAGGGGAAGATTACCAAGAGGTTACAAATGACAGGTTCAAAGTGCAAAGAGGATGAATAAAAAAGGAAGAGCAATGAGGGGAATAGTGATGGGAGTTAGAAACGAATGTATAACAGAGAAGGATAAAAAAAGTTTAAAAAACATAAAGAAGGATTAATAGTAGGTGAGTTAAATATGGGGGGGAGAGAGATGGAAGATAGTGGGAGTTCATGTGAACGATGATATGCAGTAGAAATCAGAGGAGATGAGAGAACTGGTGCAAGAAAATACGCAAGAGATTAGGCTGATAATAGGAGGAGATTGTAATGCGAGCACAGGAGATAGAGGAGGATGGGAACGGGATGGAGAGCGAGAAAGAAAATCCAAAGAAAACATACTGTATGAAGAGGGAAAGAAGTTGTTAAAGAGCCTAGGGGAGATGGGATGGTTTATCCTAGACGGATGTATAGAGGAGAAAGAGGTAGGGCAATATATACGTACAGGAGGAAAGAGAGTAACGTTAATTGATTATGTGGTAGTGAACATAAAGGCAAGAGAGAAGGTTAATGAATCAGAGGTAGGGAACTATATAGCTTTGTATCACTTTCCCATAATAGTGACAGTAGAGGGAGAATGAATAATAACAATATGGCTAAAAAGGAAACAAATGTAAAAAGAGCAGGAGAAGAAATGGGAGAAAAATGGGAGAAGGAAATGTAAACGCGGAAATGGAAATAATGGTAGGAGAAACAAAAGAAGTATCAGAGTGCAAAAGCAAAAAAGAACTTATTGAAGGAGGGGATAGAAGTGGATGGGATGAGAATCGTACACAGAAGAAGAAGGAGGTGAAAAAGTTATCAAGAAAATGGAGAGAAGAAACAAGAAGTGGAGAAGAATATAGGAGGAATAAGAAAGAGTATACTTTGTTGTGTGACGAAAAAAAGAGGAGGAAAATGAAAGGTTTGAAGAAAAAGCGAAGAAAGCTAGGACGGAAGAAGATGTTTGGAAGGTCGTAAATAATGAGAGAAGAAGAAGGAAAAGAGTAAACCAGAATATTAAGATGATAGAATGGAAAAAATATTTCATGGAATTACTGGGATGGGTACAGAGGAAAGTCGGGAAAGGAGGGAGAGATGGTATTAAAACAGATGAGGAGAAGCAAATTACAAGGGAAGAATTAGAAGCGCAACGGGATAAATTAAGTACTAGAGCCGGAAAGAGGGCATGGAATTTTGAGACGATCTGTGGGAGGGAAACGGAGGGGAGATAGCGAGAAAATGTTTCATTGAGGTAGGAGAAAGGGGAGAGAGGGCGATGGAATTAACGAGATGGGAGGAAGAAAGGACGGAGTTCTTCAAGACTAGAGATATAGAAGAGGGGATTGGAGTAAACTATGAAGAAGTGGAAAAAAGGGAGAGAGAAAGACAATTAAAAGAAAGATGTGGGAGGATTGAGGAATCAACATATAATAAATGGTATAAGATGATAAGAAAGGAAGGAGTAGACAAGTATTTGGAAAAGGGATGGGGAGAGAAAAGATGGACCAGAATATCAATATTTAGATTGTGGAACGAGGTACGGGTAGGTATGTATTGAGAAAAGAAAAAGAACAGGAAGTGCAGAATCTGAAAATGGGAATAGGAAGAAAGAGTGTCAATTTTTAACCAAAAATGAAATGAATTATCAACAAAATAGTTCAATTTTGTACCAAATAGAAGAATTTTCGACTAAAATGTCGAATGTTTAAAAACTAATTAATGTTTCACAAAAAAGTTCAACATTCAAACAAATAGAATTTTGAAAAATTTCAATAAATTAAAAACATTAGAAAGTTTAACAATTTTGAAAGGATTGAAGAATTTTCTGAAGATTTATGGGAAAAGTTTTTATGATTTTTTATTTGGAAAAATGAACTTCAAGAGAGAATTGCAAAAGATTTCTGAACATTTCAAAAGATTCAAGAAATATTAGGAAGATTCAAAGATATTGGAAAAGAATTTCAAACTGTTAAAGATATAGATTTTAGATTCAAAATGCAGATTATTTTTAAAGATTTCAATCAAAGACTATAGAAGCTCAAAAAGAATTATTAAATTCCTACAAATTATGAGTCAACTTAAAAAAGTTTTAGGAATTCAAGAGGTTTCAAAGTGGAAGAATTGAATTTTGAGTTGGGAAAATCCGTCATACACAATTTCCACATAATATCAATACCTTCACACTGAGCTGAAAATATAACAATCATGATGATTTCAATAAAAAAGAATAATGATAGAAACATCTCTAAGAGACAACCTTGACGCTCATAGTTCCTTTATCTCACACATATGTGAGATAAGGAGATATTTGTATTCTAATGAGGCAATAGAATATTCATTACTTACAGTTGCTAACCAAATTATTAACTGAAGCATTGTTCAGTTTTTCCTAAACTTTGAGAAAATGAGGATTATCTGTACTTTCGTTTTTACTTCAGCGGTCATCCTCTATTGTATTGGTGAATATAGTAATATTTCTATAATTTTTATCATATTTTACTCAGCACATACTATTAACATAGAAAATGGGGTATTAACAGGACTTGCAATATTGTTAGGAGCAGATGGTGAATCACATGGTAGTCAAGGGGTCAGTTTGATTATGAATGAAAGAGCAAAACAGTATCTCTGAGATCATGATTTTGTATCTCCCAGATTGTTGTGGGTTAGAAATCAAATAGGAATCAGAAGACTAGTCATCATAACTACGCTCGTGATCATAGCGAAAGAATCATTATACTAGGAGACATGGGCAGATGACTCGGCGTCCAGCGTCAAGATGAAGATCCAGAGAGTGAGCTTGGTAATTTTGGGGATCCAGCATGAAAAAAGTCGTCTATCAGAATTTTTAATACAAAATTTGTAGCTTATTCCTGGCTAAATAACTTTTGTTTCTCCATTTTTTTTGTAGCTTGTGGGGTTTCTTCAAAAAAATTTTTTTTTTATTCTAATCATTGTTTTTTCCGAATGAAAAACACTACGCGTCCTATCGAGAAATGATAGTCAACAAGCTTGTATACCTTTCTTCGAAGCACAATTTCTGTCAATTCGAATTTTTCTTATTTTGCAAGGTTCGAGCACAAAAAGTAATCTTTGATTTTTTTTTGTGTGATCAAAATTTGAAATTCCGATTTTTTGAGAAAATTTAAAAAGTTTTTATGATGATCTTGTCCATCTTCCTGAGAACTACAAATAGCCGTGCATGAAATTATTGAGTAAAAAAAAATGGTCTCGAAAATTTGAAAAATGCGAATTTTCCAGAAGCCAGTTGAATTTTTAACCAAATGAATGAACCTCAAGAAAAAATAAGAAAAATTTTCTGTCTCTCCCCTCCATGGACGATTTGATCGCCAACGTGAGGTTCCCCAGGGTATGGTCGGTCTGGACAAATGGCCCATTTCTGTCTTCACCTTGCTATCCCCTCCCCCCTTTTCTACTTCCCCTAAAAATCTTCCCCTCTCTCTTTTCCCCTTCTCAGACAACGAGAACAATTCCTCCGGCCGCCCTTCTCAGCCGAGACGGCCGTGTATCTGTGACTTTCTCAACGTCAAGTCCCCCACCCCGTTGGGCGTATACCCCCCCCCCCCCATCAATAACATCAGCAAGGGGGCAGAAATCAAGATAGTTGGATTTTATTTCTTGGTTCTAATGCTTTAGATGTCATTTAATAACACCGGAACACAAAAAAAACAACTTTTCTGTTCTACAGATGCGACACATATATTCCCATGTATTTTGACCCGCTGAACACGAATCCGGGGTCCGTTTGACCCCAGCGAGTCGAAGTCAAGGTCATTTCAAGGTCAATTTCGTTCATTTCTCTAAAAACAAATTTCTGACTGCAGATTATGAAAGAACGGAAGATTTTACGTCCAGATATGTATGTTTTTATATTTTTATGACGACCCCTAAGGTCATGTTAAGGTCATTTCATTTAAATATATAGATGATTCATATGGGTAAATGGTAAATGGGCTACATTGGACTAGACTACCATACTAATATGTTGCGGGGGTCGCTAAGTCTGAATACGAGGCCCACTTGACCCCAGAACGCCAAGGTCAAGGTCAGATCAAGGTCATATCAAAGTTAGATCTGAAGAAAAATGTTTCACGTTTCCAAAATTTGACTTTTACAGGTTTTAAGGGTAGCTGAATTCGAATCTGAATCTCCTTCAACCCAACGAATCAGGACTAAACGAGAGTTACGGTATGGCATTTTGGAATAGCGTTTATTCTTTCTTTCGCCTATAACGTTCTCTTTTATTGTCAAAGGATCTATGCAGTGGATTTCTAGTTCTCTTCGAACTATTACCATCTTCATCGCCAGGTACTTGATCTCTCTTTAGCAGCCAGCAGTAGTCAGCCAACATATTCACGTCCCATTTTCCTTGCCATCGAAGTTCAGCGTCTTTTAGATCTTGATGTAAACGCTCCCCTTGCTCTTCGCTGTAATCCCTAAGTTCTCAGAGAAATAGCTAATATGAGTGTCCATGAAATGAAGTTTGAGATTCATCAAACATCCCAAGCTTCGATAGTTCCTCACCATATTTGCTATGATTGCTTTGTAGTCATCACTTCTGTAATTTCCTAAGAAGTTTTGAGCAACATCTCGAAAACTGAGCCAAGCAGCTTTTTCTAAGCCTGTCATTGTCTTGGTGCAATTTTCGTCGTAAAACATTTTACGGATCTGAGGTCCATCAAATGCTCCTTCTTTCAATTTAGCATCACTTAATCGAGGAAATTCATTTGTCAGGTACTGAAAACATGTTCCTTCTTTATTCAAAACTTTGACGAATTGTTTCATAAGTCCAAGTTTAATGTGCAAAGGCGGGAGCAATACTTTTGATGGATCAATTAAAGGTTGTTGAAGTACATTATGATTCTCAGGTTCAAGTTGTTCTCTTATTGGCCAAACCTTCTTCTTGTAATGATTCGTGCGATCCCTGCTATCCCACAAACACAAAAAGCAGGGATACTTTCTATATCCTGATTGTTGACCAAGGAGAATGGTTATGATTTTTAATCACCACAAACTTGCCACTTATGTTTGTCATATTCAATTTTCTCTAATACATTTGGACGTTTTCGTAACTTTCTGTTAATTTTGTTGAATGCGCTATTGGCAGACTTGCGTACTCATTTTCATTGTTAATCAGCACTGCCTTAAGACTTTGTTTTGACGAGTCTATAAACAATCTCCATTCTTCTGGAACGTAAACATCATTTTTTAGTTCATTCATCAAACCGTTAATGTCTCTGCAATATACCAACATACCTTCTTCATCTTTATTGAAGTACTGACGGAACTTCTTTTCTCGATTCCTGTAGAAAGATGACTTCGTCCCCTGTTCCACCATTCCACGGCTCTTTAACTCAGCTGCCATATATTCAGGAGCATCTTTAGGAAGACCCATGCTCCTAATGAAATCGTTTAAACTATCTTCGTTGAATAGTCTTATAGATTCATTTTTTTGCTTCCTCTGCAATTTTGGCACATATTCATCATTTTCATGGTCTTCGTATGAGCAATCATCAGATTCTTCTTCACCGTCTAACATAACCTCTCTATCTGTCTCTTTATTTGTGGAAACTTCATTTATCATTGAGCTCGTATCCATATTTTCGATAGCAGACTCTTGAATAGACTTTGCAGTTATGACAGAAGACACTATTGCATAAGATATTCTTGATTTGTTTTTAACGTTGAATCTTTTAACTTTTGTGTTGCAAAAATAACAGTCTTTTTCCGATTGAGGTATTGACCATATTACCGGTGAGGAGTATTTCAACATTTTATTGTTTTTCACTTTATTCCAACGTAAAAGCATAGTGTAACAAGCACAGCAAATGCTATCTGGAGCAAATGTTTCATTTTGAAGGGAAATTTCTCTTTTATAACATTGACGATATATGTCTCTACATTGCTCATTCATTGACCTACGGCAAGTGATGACTTTATACTTTCCACAAACGTAGCAAAAAACATTTTTATCGCTGTTGTAGCCATGGCTGGTAAAAACATAATTACTTGTTGTAGCTTTATATTCTTTATCAGTTGAACCGCCAACCAATAAAGGGTGGCGGTAGCTGGATGACGACGATTGCGGGCCCGTTTCCTCACCCTGACCAATCGCCGATACTGGGCGTCCAATACCCTGCATCACACTTTCTCTCGTGCCAGCCATGACGGCACAATGCCTTCACCACAGGGCTTAGCCGAAAAATGAAAAGCAAGAAAAAAATCCGTTTTCCGCCGTCACCACGTGGAGCACAGAAAAAACTTCGGGTAAATGGTGTTGCAGGTAACTTCGTACAGAAACTGTCTTTTGTCCTCATAAAAGTTGTCACCACCTTCTTTAAAATTTGAAGCCACTAGCTTTGCTCGCTCAAGTGAAGTTAGCTGATCGTTGGTGTAACAGGCAAATCGGATAAGGGCGGCTTCATAAAAGCTCACTCGCCGAATCGTTAGAGCTGTCAAAAGTTCCTTGCAAGCGTGGGTAAAAGCAGAAAAATATCGAGACGCCAGGGAAAGTTTACCCACATGTAGAAGTCAAATTTTGGATCGGTAACACATTTTTCTTTCGATCTAACTTTGATATGACCTTGATATGACCTTCACCTTGGCACCGTGGGGTCAAACGGGCCTCGGATTCAGACTTAGCGACCCCCGAAATATATTAGTATGGTAGTCTAGTCCCATGTAGCCCATTTACCATTTACCTATATGAATCATCTATATATTTAAATAAAATGACCTTAACAGGTCGTCACAAAAAAATAATAACATACATACCTGGACGTAAAATCTTCCGTTCTTTCATAATTTGCAGTCAGAAATTTGTTTTTAGTGAAGTGAACGAAATTGACCTTGAAATGACCTTGACTTTGACTCGGTGAGTCCAAATGGACCCCGGATTCGAATTCAGCGACCAAAAAAACATAAATTATGGTAGTTGTCATCATCCAAATGACTTTTCTGTCCGTTTGACCTTCAAATGTCCTTGACCCAGATGTGCTGGGGTCAAAGAGACCATGGCTTCGTGCTCAGCGGGTCAAAATACATGGGAACATATGTGTCGCATCTGTAGAACAGAAAAGTGGTTTTTTTTGTGTGCCGGTGTAATCATTCATTGAATAATTACTTAATTAATCATTAATTAATCATTTAATGGAAGTCTTTCGACTCAGTTATTAAGGAAAATAGTTATTTTTTCTTACTTGTACCACATGCTTTCACACAAACTTGTAGCACACATAATTTTCTATTTGTACTTACAGAATGCAGTTCACACTCTGTCAGGAATTCTGATGGCGGACCTTATCCTGGCCGTTCTCCTTCTTCTGCAGGCAGGCAACTTTCTCTTGATCGGATTTCTCAACAAGAGCCTTTTTTTCGTGCCAGGTCCATATCTCCTGCTGGTAGGTCTCCTTCACTTGAAGTATTCCGATATTCACTTGGACAACTTGGATATCTTCGGCTTATTCCTCGCACAAATCAGAACCTTCGATTCGAGTTTCGGAGATACGTTTTTCCTGCTGCTGAACCAATCAGATTTCGAGTAGGAATGAAGAAATATATTGTCGTGCCAAACCAAGAATATATCGTACTATCAGCATCTAATGGTGACATTTTTGCAAGATTAGAGTCTAACGATGTTCTTCGTGGACTTTATGGGACGAATATCAATCGCTCAAGAATGAAAATAAATATGATAAGCGGCGCAGTCGAATACATGACCTCAGCTGAAATTAGGGATTGTCCAGTAGGCGCGAATCAACGAATCTCTTATAATTTTATCAATGCTGTAGCAAACAACGATTCACTACAAAATCGTAATACTAATTTTGATCCTGTCGAACAACAACATGTTCCTGACCAGTCTTCTGCTCCTAAGGAGTCTTCTATTCGTGCCAGTTCCAAGTCTTCCTCTGTCAGGCCTTCTTTTGATCAAGTTCTTGGATGTGAAATAGGACAACTTGGATATGTTCGGCTTATTCCTTGCAAAAATCGGAACAAGCAATTTGAATTTCGAAAATACGTTTTTCCTGTCGATAAACCAATTCGAATGAAAATTGGACTTCATAGGTTTATACCTGTGCCAATCAGGGAATATATTGTATTATCAGCATCCAATGGTGACATTTTTGCAATATTTGATCATAGCGAAACTCTTTCTGGAATATATAGGAAAAGCAGGAATCGTCCGAGAGTCAAAATAAACATGCTAAGTGGCGCAGTTGATAATTTGACTCCGGATGAAATAAGAGAGTGTCCAGTAGGCAAAATGCGACCAGTCTTTCCAACAAATTTTATTAGAGCTATTGCAACGTACAATTCACTACAGACTGAACGGAATCCCAGTGGCCAACGTAATGCTGGTTCTTCTTCCACTGTCTGGCAGTATTCACTTGACCGGACTTCTCAGTAGGCTCCTCTCCATGCCATGGCCAAGTCCACTCCAGATAGGCCTCCTTCTCATGAAGTACTTGAATACGCACTTGCACAACTTCAATGTAAATTTTGTTTATGTCTGAGACAAATCAGATCCGGCAATTCTAGCTCTGAAGATATACTTTTCGTGTCAATTAGAACCTTAAAAGATAAATCTATTATGGTACGCAAGGCTTCTTTCTTTCTACCTTCAGCTGCATCGACAAAAAAGATTGAAACACTCATCCACACTCATCTGTCCATCTTCCTCTCCTGTACAACTCTCTAATGCATGTACCCATGACTCCATTCCGTATACACAGATTGTTCTCTTCATCCCTCCAATATCTACAAGCACTCACACCTTCGCCCATTCTGAGCCATACCTCCCTATTCCTCTTGTCTTCCTTACTTATTTTTTGCAAATATTCTGGTTCCGTCAACCCTTTGACCATCATATAACATCAACTGTACCTCGAACCCATAATATTTCTACATCCTCTTCTTGTAGATCACAAAAACCCTCCTCATTTGTAAACTTTTTTATGTTCGCATTTCAAAATTCTTAAATCGCCTCCCGTCTCCATGTTCCGAAATTCGTCCAAGCGTACTTGTGCTATTCTGCTCCCCTCTCCTCTTTTCAGCTTTCTTTCAAACCTCCATGTTCTCTTAATTTGTCTCCTTACTATTTTTTCCCTCTCTATTTCCTCCCCTGATATGCATACTGGGAAACTCTAGCGAACCCTCATTACCCATCTCAGGAATCTACCAAGCATGCTCTCCACTTTCCTATAATTCTTCCATCTCTAAAACTCCACTCCATAACACAACACCGCCAAAACCAATGAATCAAACAATAAAACCCTCATTCTCCAATCGTCAATGAACGTTCTCTTTCCTATATCTCATACTTGTCCCATCACTTTACTATCACATTTGATTTTATTCCTCACCTGCACCTCGTTTACTCCTCCGGCCTCAAACCAAAAACCTAAGTAATGGAACTCCTCCATACTTCCCACTGTGCGTCCGTTCACGTTCCAAACGTAACCTAATTTGCTCTCGCTACTTCTGAAGCACATCACCTTGATCTTTCTCACGTTCACCGTCAATACTTTGGTTGCCAAATACTCTTAGGAAATTCTCATTATGAGGTTTATTCCCTTCTTATTGTCTGCTGAAAGAAATACTTTGTCAGCGTACGCTAGAGAGTATAGTTTGCTATCCACTCTGCGAACCCTTCCTCTATTCCCCTCTCTTTTATTGCCTGCCATGGGACTTCTCTATTTACTGAGACAAAAGCTGCTTCAAAGTCTACGAACAAGGGGACTAATTTCCCTCTCTCTTTTCCTAAGTTTCTGTTATCTAAGAAAGTGAGTACGTGAATGTTATCTATTGTCCCCATCCTTTTTCTATATTCCGTCTGATTGTGAGGGGTACTTCGTTTCTCTCCTATCTAACTCTTCCAACTTCTTCTGAGAATTTGTGCATAAATTTCATAACCAACTGGCATGACAGTGATCCCTCTCTACTCCTCTACCTTCTGGCCCACCTCTTCCTTAACAAGCGGCACCATCACCTCTGTCATTCACTCCTCCAGCGACCCTTTTCCTGTCATGTAGCCTTGTTCCTTTTTAGTCTATTTATTGCCTGATCTACTTCTTCTCTTGTTTTTTGTTTTATTCCGCCATTTCTCCCTGGACTATCCGTCTACTTTTCCCTTTAATCCTATTTTGTTATCCCCCTAACAGCCCGTTTAAATAATCCGTCCGCTCACCCATTTCTATTTCTTCATTCACGCTCTCCCTTCCTCCTCTATCCCTATTTATCACGTTCCAAATCCTACCTTCTTCAATCGCTTTTTCTACTTCTTCCTTGAGCTTCTCCTTTCCCCTTTGCTTCTTCCCTTTCCAGCATTCTCTCATGTTATTTTTCTCCTGTTGTACTCCGCCTTCTCCGTTTCTCCCTTTCATCAGTTTTCTACTCTATCTCCACTTCCTACGACTTGCGATGAAGGCATACAATAATCGATATATTTCCACTTGGTGCATAATATATTATTACATTAAACTTATCACCAAGAAACAACTTTTTAACAAAATATTGGAATATTTAGATAAATAGTTGAATTTTCAACATACAAAGACGAAGTTATTTCGAGACAGTTGAATTATCAACCTGAAAAGGTGAACTCAGAACAAGATCATTTTCAGCCAGATAGTTGATCCTAAACACCAGGATATACCAGTTGATCTCATTTATCTCCCAGATTATCCCAAAAATAACCCGTCTGTCCCGGGATGTCTGTGGGACGTTTCTGGGATATTCAAATGTCTCAAGTAGGATATTGAAATTTCTATACAACCTACGTTCAGTGGGATCTACAAATTCGTTAAAAACCATTTTTTGAAATGACTCGTAGCTTTTCTTTCACTCATAAGAGATAATTTTAATTTTCAATCAAGGATATGTATCTGCAATTGATAACATGAATTTTCAACATAGTGGTTTAACTTGAAATGACGAAGTTAAATTTTCAGTGAAGAAGATACATTTGGATTGAAAAAACGAATTGACAACCAAATATATAAATTTTGAAACAAATGGTTGCATTGTAAACTAAAAACAAGGACTTCCCTTTCCCGCGTTAAGGTGTGCGGTAGCAGTGAAATTTGGTGCCGAGATTTTCTGATAATTGTGGTAAAATTTGAGGTGAGTGGATTGTGGATGTGTGTAGAGGGGTTGGTTTGTGAGGGATTGATCGAAAGATCGAAAGATTGACAAGGAGGTGATGATATATTTGGGGATCAAGAGAGATTTGTATGGAAGTTGAGGTTAGGTGGGTTTGAGCTTTATGACAGGGTGGAAGGACCAGGTTGGTCGTAGCAGGGCAGGTTAGAGAAGGAGAAAGGCAAGGCAGGTAGACGCGATGATAGAGAGAGACCGATAGAAGGCGGGATCGTTTGAATTGGAATCATGGCTAGCGGAGTGTATGCTAGCAAGGAAAGCAGGAATTTAGACCAGGAAGTTTTCAGTACACCGGAAGGAGAGAAAAAATAATGGAGGGCACGGGGAAAGTATTGGAAAACGAAAGAGAGGATAGATTGAGGGCGAAGAGCATGGGATCAATTGAGGCATTCATCAAAAGGAAGAGAGGGGAGAGGGAAAGCAGCGAAGACAAGTAAGATATAGGGTCAAGCTTGAAAAATCCAAAAATGTATAGATCGCCGCCGGAATTACATAGTTTTGCTGAGACGGATGAGTAAAATAAGGGGACAGAAAGAGACAGAGCTGAGGCTAAAGATCCAGTGAAAAAGGAAAGATTGAAAGGAATGCGCGAAATGATGATAGAAGGAATGGGGATGTATGAAGAAAAGCAGGAGAGAAAGGTGGATAAGGCGAGAAATTAGGCAGGTAGTGGGCAAACTTAGGAAAGGAATGAAGAAATGAGAAGAAGTGTGGGAAAAGCTAGAGAAAAGGATGCAGATGTTGAGGCAAAGACTAAAAAAAAAGGAAGAGCCTGATAAGAAATTGGATGAGTTGAAAGGTAGATAAAAAAATAGAAAGCTCAAAGCGTCAGATTGGAGGTGATGAGAGTGGGGATAAGGAGAAGGAAAGGCTGAGAAAAATAGAACAAGGAATATAAAAGAAAGAGAGAGTACAAAGAAGAAGAAAATGGTGATGGAGAGTCTAAGATTAGAGGGGGAGGAGCTGATGGAAGAAGAGGAAGAAGTACTGAAAAGGATTAATGCTAAGGTAGAGATAGAGAAAGTGCGAAGTGTAGGAAGAAAAGAGCAAAGAGGGGAGAATACAGAGAATATAGAGAAAACGGGAGGTGAAGAAATAAGAAATAGTGGGAAACAAGAAGAGACGAGAAACGAAAGAAGCGAAAATTGAAGGATATGCTACTGAAATATAGCAGGCTTAGAAAGAAAGGATAAGGAGTTTATGAGAAATTTGATGCAATGGGATGTAGTGGTAATGACAGAGACGTGGCTAGATGAGAAGGTATGGGAAAGAGTGTGGGGAAGGTTAGCGTGAGGTTACATATTTCAGGTGCAAAATGCAAAGAGGAAGAATAAAAAGGGCAGAGCAATGGGGGGAATAGTAATGGGAGTAAGCAACGAATGTATGAGGAGAAGGATAAAAAAGAGCTTGAAGAACATGAAGAAGAATTGATTGTAGGTGAGATAAATGTGGGGGAAGAGAGATGGAAGATAGTGAGGGTTCATGTGAGCGGTCATATGCAGGAGAAATCAGAGGAAATGAGAGAACTGGTGCAAGAAAATACGCAAGAGATTAGGCTCATTATAGAAGAAGATTTTATTGCGAGAAAAGGAGATACAGAAGGAAGGCAACAATATGGAGAGCGAGAAAGAAAATCCAAAGAAAGGATACTGAAAGAAGAAGCATAGAAGTTGTTGAAGAGCCTAGGGGAGATGGGATGGTTTATCCTAGACGGAAGTACAGAGGAGGATGAGGAAGGTGAATATACACGTTCAGGAGGAAAGAGAGTAACGTTAATTGATTATGTGGTAGTGGACGACAAGGTAAGAGAGAAGGTTAACAAACTTGAGGTAGGGAACTACATAGATTCGGATCACTTTCTCATAATAGTGACAGTAGAGGGAGAAATGAGTAATAACAAAAAGACTAAAAAGGAAGGAAAAGTAAAAAGAGCAGGAGTGAATTTTGAAAATTCACTTACTTCTACTTAATTCGATGGATATTATTGAATTTCTCAAAGTTCTTATTCAATTGATCCCGAGGATCAATTTATAATTGAATAATGATTGGATTTGAAATATTTAAAAGTATTTTTTCAAATTCCTTGGCATTTTTATAATCTTTAAAATATTTCAAAACATTTAACAGGATTTTAAATATTTTAGGTTATTTCAAAAAATTACAAAGAAATTTTCAATGGATTCCAGTAATTTAATTGGATTTCGAAGGAATACAAATATTTGATGAGGGTATTGTAAAAGATTCACAGGCACTTTCAAGAGCTTTAAAAAGTTTTTTTAGGAAATTCTAAAAGATTCCTAGAACTTTTCCATTCGTTGCAATAGTTTATAGGAATTTAAAAGACTTTGAATTTTGTAAAAAGATTTGTGGCAAAATTTTGAAAGGTTTAGGTTAAAATTTGAAACAATAATTTTGAGTTTTTATGATTTCAAAATGTGTGTAACTAAAGCTAAATGTTCAAATACAAATAATGAATTTGTAGCCGAAAATGAAACAATCGAATTTTGATTTGAAGAAATCCGTCATCCGAACTGAGAATGTAATATTCATAATGGTTTTAATAAAAAAAAAAGAAATAATGACAGAAACATCACAGAAGGACAACATTGACACTCGTTATTCATTTATCTCACATGTATGTGAGATAAGGAGATATTTGTATTGTAATGACGCAATGGAACATTCATTACACATAGTTGCGAACCAAATTATTAACTAAAGCATTGTTCAGTTTTTCCTAAACTTTGAGAAAATGAGGATTATCTGTACTTTCGTTTTTACTTTGGCGGTCATCCTCAATTGCATTGGTGAATATAATAATATATCTATAATTTTTATTATATTTCACGTGACATATACTACTAACGTAGAAAATGGGATATTAACAGGCGGACTTGAAAGATGGTCAGGAGAAGATAGTGAATCACATGCTAGTCAAGGGGTCACTTTGATTATGAATCAAAGAGAAGAAGAGCATCTCTGAGATCATGATTTTGTGTCTTCCAGATTGCTGTGGGTTAGAATGAAAATAGGAATCAGAAGACTAGTCATCATAGCTACGTTTGTGATCATAGCGAAGAAATAATTATACTAGGAGACATGGACGCATGACTAGGCGTCCAGCGTCAACATGAAGATACAGAAAGTGAGCTTGGTAATTTTGGGGATAAATTTGAAAAAATCATCTATCAGAATGTTTAATACCAAATTTCTAGCTTGAAAAACACTACGCGTCCTATTTGACCTTTGACCTTTATTTGAAGCACACTTTTCGTCAATTCAAATTTTTCGTATCTTGTAAATTTCGAGCAAAAAAGGAATTTTCGATTATTTTTTGTGCAATCAAAATTTGAAATTTCGATTTATTGAGAAAATTTAAAAATTTATTATGATAATCTTGTCAAGCTTTCAGAATGCAACGTCCTTCTTCTCTGGGCTTTTTTCATATTGTGCGTTTTGGCTTGAAGTGTTCATTTTCTTTTTTTTTCTTTTAATTTTGTAGATGCTATAACTCTGATAATTTTCGCTGTATAGAGAAAGGTCATTAAAATAAAGTGCCCATCTTCCTGAGAACTACAAATAGCCGTACATAATATTGTTAAATGAAACAAAATAATCTCAAAAATTTGAAAAATGCTCCTACATTTCAAATTTCTATCTCTAATACCTGGTTAACGAACTTGTTCATTGTTTTAGTACCTAAAAAAAGTGTGCCAAAGTTAGATTTGATACGTTTATTTTGTCGAGAGTTAACGTGTTTACGGACAGACGACTGAACAGACAGACAGACTGACATACAGACAAACCGAGCAGACGACTTTTCCAGAAAGCAGTTGAATTTTCGACCAAATAGATGAATCTCAAGAAAAAATAATAATAATTTTCCACAGAATTGTTAAACTTGTAAGAAAAAAGTTTATTCTTAAAACCGAAAAAGATCAATATCCAGTAAGGCTGAAAACAATCTAAAAATGTGTATTTCTGACCAAGAAGAATACATTTTCAAGCAAAGATTATTGTAGTACAACGGCCTAAACTGAGAACCTCTGGAAATCGGAAACTGTCCCCCCCCCCCCCCCACCCCACCCCACTCACACAGCTTATGCCAACCCTTCCATCAATAACATCAGCAAGGGGGCATATACCGAAATAATTTGATTTTTTTTTTAGTTCTAATGCTTCAGATGTCATTGGATAATCATTAATTAAATAATTACTTAATTGATTAATCATTAATCAATCATTTAATGAAAGTCTTTCAAGTTAGATTTTAAGGGGGATAGTCCTTTTTTCTTACTTGTACCACATGCAAAGAAACTTTTATTTCCACCAAATATATTTCTTGAATTTTCCGAAAAGAAATAAAAGAATTTTCTATTTGTAATTGCAGAATGCAGTTCACACTCTGTCAGGAATTCTGATGGCGAAACTTATCCTGGTCGTTCTCCTTCTTCTGCAGGCAGGGAACTTTCACCTGATCGGACTTCTCAAGAAAAGCCTTCTTTTCGTGCCAGGTCCAGATCTCCTGCTGGTAGGTCTCCTCCTCTTGAAGTATTCGGATATTCACTTGAACAACTTGGATATCTTCGGCTTATTCCACGCACAAATCAGAACCTTCTATTCGAGTTCCGAAGATACGTTTTTCCTGCTGCTGAACCAATTAGATTCCGAGTAGGAAGGAAGAAATATATTGTCGTGCCAAACCAAGAATATATCATACTATCAGCATCTAATGGTGACATTTTTGCAAGATTAGAGTCTAACGATGTTCTTCGTGGACTTTATGGGACGAATATCAATCGCTCAATAATAAAAATAAATACCATAAGCGGCGCAGTCGAATATATGACCTCAGCTGAAATTAGGGATTGTCCAGTAGGCCCGTATCAACGAATCTCTTATAATTTTATTGAAGCTGTTGCAAATAACGATTCACTACAAAATCGTAATACTAATTTTGATCCTGTCGACCAAGAACATATACCTGACCAGTCTTCTGCTCCTAAGGAGTTTTCTATTCGTGCTAGGTCCAAGTCTCCCTCTGGCAGGCCTTCTTTTGATCAAGTACTTGGATGTGACATAGAACAACTTGGATATGTTCGGCTTATTCCTTGCAAAAATCGGAATCAGCAATTTGAATTTCGAAAATACGTTTTTCCTGTCGATAAACCAATTCGAATGAAAATTGGACTTCATAGCTTTATACCTGTGCCAATCAGGGAATATATTTTATTATCAGCATTCAATGGTGACATTTTTGCAATATTTGATCATAGCGAAACTCTTTCTGGAATATATAGGAAAAGTAGAAATCGTCCGAGAGTGAAAATAAACATGTTTAGTGGCGCAGTTGATGATTTATCTCCAGATGAAGTAAGATATTGTCCAGTAGGCAGACAGAAACCAATCTTTCCAAAAAATTTTGTTAAAGCCATTGCAACGTACGATACACTACAGCCCGAACAGAATCCCAGTGGCCAACGGAATGCTGGTTCTTATTCTCCTGCCAGACAACATTCACTTGGTCGGACCTCTCCTCAGTAGGCTCCGCTTCATGCCAGGTCCAGGGCTCTTCTGAGCAGGCCTTTTTCTCATGAAGTACTTGGATATGCACTTGCACAACTTCAATGTAAATTTGGTGTATGTCTGAGACAAATCAGATCCAGCGATTCAAGCTTTGAAGATATACTTTTTGTGTCAATTGAAACATTAACATTTCTTTGTACTATGGTACCTAAGGCTTCTTTGTTTCTATCTTTCGCCCAAGGTCATTGCCCAAACCAATCACAGAATTGGTATAATTTTATAGGTATCACGTATAATTTGTAGGGATTTTTAATACAATTTAAAAAACTGAACAATTTCAATGCATCGACAAAAAAAATGAAACACTCATCCACACTCAACTGTCCATCTTCCTCTCCTGTACACCTCTCTAATACATGTACCCATTACTTCATTTCGTATCCACAGATTACTCTCTTCATCCGTCCAATATCTACTGGATCTCACTCCCTGCCCCATTCTAAACTATACCACCCTCATCCATTCGTCTTTTTTTGAAATATTCTCGTTCCGTCAACCCTTCGACCATCATATAACATCAATTGTGACAAGAATCCATAATCTTTCTACATCTCACTTCTCCTTGTCTTACTAGTAGCTCTAATTCTATGTTCTGCCAATCCAGAAGCCCTTCTTGTGTATCGCAAACCCTCCGCATCTTTTTCCTTTTCTTCCTCCCATTTCGAAATTCCCAAATCACCTCCCGTCTCCATGTTCCGAAATTCGTCCAAGCATACTTGTGCTATTTTGCTTCCCTCTCCCCTTGCAAGCTTCCCTTCAAACCTACAGGTTTTCTTAATTTGTCTCGTTACCTTTTTCCCCCTTCCCAATTCTTCCTCGGATATGCGGCCTGGCAAGCTCCAACTGACCCCCATTACCCATGTGAGGAATCTCTCATGCATGCTTTTCACTTTTCTATGTTTCTTCCATCCCTAGACCTCAACTCTATAACACAAAACTCCAATCATCAATGAGCGTTCCCTTCGCTATATCACATACTTGTCCCATTACTTTACTCGCACATTTTATTCTTTTCATCACCTGTACCTCGTTTCCCCCTCCTGCCTCAAAGAAAAAATCTGAGTAACAGAAGTCCTCCATACTTTCCAATGTTTGTCTGTCCACCTTCCAAACGTAACCTATTTTGGTCTCTCTACTTCTGAAGCATATCACCTTGATCTTCTTTACGTTCACCGTCAATCCTTTGGTTCCCACATACTCTTAGAAAATTCTCGTTATTAGGTTCATGCCATTCTCATCGTCTGCTATCAGGACAACGTTGTCCGCGTATGCTAGACAGTATAGTTTGGTATTACCCTAAATCATTCCCCCTTTCTCTTTCTTCTTTAACTTCTCCTCTAAGTCTGCTAGCAGCATATTAAAGAGCAGCGAACGGGCACCCTTGCCTTAGACCATTTCCTCTCTAGAATGCCTCCCCGTTTTTCCCCTGTCTTCACCCTCATCCTCGTATCAGTGAAAATTTCCTATATCCACTCGACCAACCCTTCCTCTATTCCCCTCTCTTTTATTGCCTGCCATAGCACTTTTCTATTTACAGAGTCAAAAGCTGCCTTATAATCTACCAACAAGGCGACAAAATTACCTCTCTTTCTCCCTCAATTTCTGTTAACCAAGAAGTTGAAAAAGTGAATATTATCTATTGTCCCCATCCCTTTCCTAAATCATGTCCAATTGTGTGGGATACATTGTTTCTCTTCTATCTGACTCTCTAACCTTCCTCTTAGAATTTTTGCATGAATTTTATAACCCACTGGTATGAGAGCGATCCCTCTGTACTCATCTACCTTCTTGCCCACCTCTTTCTTGACAAGCGGTACCACCACCCCTATCATTCACTCCTTCGGCCATCCTTTTCCTTTACAGAGCTTATTGAAGATCTTTCACATCCCTCTTCTAACACCTGCTCCTCCATACTTCATCGCTTCTTTCTATATACCATCCTCTCCTGTAGCCTTGTTTCTTTTTAGTCTATCTAATGCCTCACCCACTTCTGCTCTTGTTATTTCGTTCCCTTTCGCCATTTTTCCTTGGACGCTCGTTCTATTTTCCCCTTTCATTTTATTTTATGTCCCCCCTGACATCACCTTGGAATAGTCCGTCCACTCACCCATTTCTATTTCTCCATTCACGCCCTTTCTTCTTCCTCTTTCCCTATTCACCACATCCCAGACCCTAACTTCCTTGATTGTTTTTTCTACTTCTTCCTTGTATTTCTCCTTCCCCCCTTTGCTTTCTTCTGCCACTTATAGCGAAGAAACAACTTTTGAACGATATATTCAAATTTTTAACTGAAGGGTTCAATTTTCAACACAAAAAGACGAATTTATTCCGAGATAGTTGAATTATCAACCTGAAAAGGTGAACTCAAAACGACAAGATCATTTCTAACCAGATAGTTGAACCTACAGATCAGGATATCCCATCCGAGCCCATTCATTTCCCAGGTTATCCCAGGGATAACCCATCGGATATCATCCAAGGCGGAAATTAGGATATCCCCGGAATATTCGGGATGACTATGGGACGTTTCTGGGATATTCAAATGTCTCAAGATGAGTATTACAAATTTGTATATATCCTTCATTTAGAGAGATCCACGAATTTGTGAGAACCAATTTTTTGATAGGCCTCATAGTTTTTGTTTCAGTAGTAGAAGATAATTGAAATTTTCAAACAAAGAAGTGGATCTGCAATAAATAAAACTATTGTTTAACATAGCGGTTCAACTTTAAACTAAGCAGTTCAATGTTCAATCAAGATGATGAATTTTGTGCAAAAAAAAAATGAATTTCCATCCAAATGTATAAATCATCAAACAAATTTTTTCATTGTAAACTAAAAAAAATAAATTTTTGGCCAACAATGCAATACTTAAATTTTCACTTGAAGCAATTGGGTACTAAAAAAAACGAATTTTCAATAAAGAAGTTCAACTTTCCATCAATTGATTGCATTTTTATACAAAAAAATGAATTCTTAATGAAAAATTCGAAATTTGAATGTGAGAATAAAAATGATAATTTCTTAGCCGAAAATGAACCAATTGAATTTTGAGTTGAAAAAGTTCTTCACACTTAATCTCCTCATATCATCAATACCTTCGTATTGGAATGAGAATGGAATAATCATAATGATTTTAATAAAAGAAAAGAAGTAATGATAGAAACATTTCAGAAAGACAACCTTGACGCGCATAATTCCGTTATCTCACATGTATGTGAGATAAGGAGATTTTGTGCTCTAATGACACAATGGAATATTCATTACTTACAGTTGCTAACCAAATTATTAACTGAAGCATTGATCAATTTTTTCCTCAACTTTGAGAAAATGAGGAATATTTGTACATTCGTTTTTACTGCGGCGGTCATCCTTAATTGCATTGGTGAATATAATAATATATCTATAATTTTTATTACATTTTATTTAACACATATATCAAAACGGCCGTTTCTCAGGCCTGTGGATCATGGATTAAATCACGCTCAAACGAATTTTATTATATTTCAATGCCAATATAATAATTCAAATTCGACGCATGAATAGAAAAGACTTTTTTTATCATAAATTTTCAAAAGCGATACTGGGAATATAGAAAATGGGGTATTGACAGGCAGACTTGAAGTATGTTCAGGAGCAGATGGTGAATCACATGGTAGTCAAGAGGTCAGTTCGATTATGAATGAACGAGCAAAACAGCATCTCAGAGATCATGATTTTGTGTCTCCCAGATTGTTGTGGGCTAGATTGAAAATAGGAAGCAGAAGATTAGATATCATAGTGTCCTACACCCCAGTTGATAGTGATCGGAACAAAGTAAAAAACGCCTTATGGGACAGTTCAGATGTTACCATAAGTTCTTGTGATCATAGCTAAAGAATCATTATACTGGGAGACATGAACGGATGGATCGGCTTCCAGCGTCGAGATGAAGACAGTAGTTTTTTCAAAAAATTTTTATTTCTATTTTTAATGCTACTTTTTACGATTAAAATTAAAATTACTTGCCCTATCAGAAAGTAATTCATTAGAAATTTGTAGATGTGTTCTAGGTGCACAATTTTCGTTCACTAATTTTTTTCGTAGCATGTGCCGCTTTTCCTCAAATCTATTTTTTTTCAGTGTTGTTTTTCACGATTAAAACAAAAACTACGCATCCTATCGAAAAAAATGAAGAATTTGTAGCTCGTTCTTCGCTGAATAGCTTTTATTCATTTTTTTTATATTATGTCGTGCCTTGGGAAATTCAAATTTTTTATTTTAATTATTGTTTTTCACGAATAAAAAAAGCTACCCGACCTATCGAGAAAATTTAGAAAAGGGCTTAGGAAAATCAACGTTTTTCTTCTCTTGGCTTTTTTCATTTCGTGCGTTATTTGGCTAAAAATGTTCATTTTCTTTTCGTTCTATGGAATTTTGTGAACGCTATAACTCTGATAATTTCCTCTCTATAGAGAAAAGTCATTAGAATACATTGTCAATCTTCCTGAGAATTACAAAGAGCCGTACATAGAATTTTTAAATCTGTAAAGAATGGTCACAATTTTTTTTCAAATGCTTCAACTTCTTGAATTTCTATCTCAAATGGCTGGTTAACAAACTCGTTAATTATTTTAGTACCCGAAAAAAGTGTGCCAAAGTTAGATTTGATAAGTCTATTCTTGCGAAAGTTATCGTGTTTACGGACGGACAGCTGAACGGACAAACGGACAGACAGACGGACAGGACTCAAAACGTGAAAAATCGTTGAAAAATCGTGGTTTCAAATTTTAGACAATTCTGATACTTTCTCAATCATAAATGATGAGAAAGTGAAAAGGTTAACATCCTACCACAACCAGCTGCATTTTAACCAAATAGTAAGATCCTTGAACAGAACAGACGAGTTTTTTAGAAGCCAGTTGAATTTTCAACCAAGTAGTTGAACCTCATCAAAAAATTAATAATTTCTCACAGAATCGTTGAACTTGTAACCAAAAAGTCGATTTTTCAAACCAAAAAAGATAAATATTCAGCAATGCCGAAATCAGTCTAAGGAAGTGTCTTTCTTACAAAAAGAATACATTTTTAAGCAAATATAGTTGAATTTTTTTTGGTTCTATTGTTCCAGATCATGTTTGGTATAAAAAAGGGTGTAAAGTGAAAAAGGGAAATGCAAATAGCGTAAAGAGTGTTCAGTCTGTAACTAAAATTTCTTAAGTTGGCTTTTCTTACTGCAAAAATATTTTCACGTCTATTTTCTTAAATTAAAAAATTTTCAAATAATTCAATTAAAGTTTTTCAACTCAGTTCTAAGGGGAATAGTAACTTTTTCTCACTTGTTCCAAATGCTTTTATGCAAATGTGACTCACACATGATTTTGATTGAATCATGAGGAAGATGCTTTCTGCAAAAAAAGTTGAGTTGCACTAAATATATGAGTCATAAATGTGATGAACAGAAATAAAAGGATATTATATTTTTTCTTGCAGAATTCAGTTCACAGTCTGACAGGAATTCTGATGAAGTACCTTATCCTGGTCATTCTCCTTATTCTGTAGGCAGGCAACTTTCATCTGATCGGACTTCTCCAAAAGACCCTTCTTTTCGTGCCAGGTCCAGATCTCCTGCTGGTAGGTCTCCTTCTCTTGAAGTATTTGGATATTCACTCGAACAACTTGGATATCTTCGGCTTATTCCCCGCACAAATCAGAACCTTCGATTTGAGTTTCGAAGATACGTTTTTCCTGCTGCTGAACCAATCAGATTTCGAGTAGGGATGAAGAAATATATTGTCGTGCCAAACCAAGAATATATCGTACTATCAGCATCCAATGGTGACATTTTTGCAAGATTAGAGCCTAACGATGTTCTTCGTGGAATTTATGGGACGAATATCAATCGCTCCAGGGTCAAAATAAATATGATAAGCGGCGCAGTTGAATGTATGACCTCAATTGAAATTAGGGATTGTCCAGTAGGCGCAAATCAACGAATCTCTTATAATTTTATCAAAGCGGTTGAAAATAACGATTCACTACAGAGTCGTAATCCTAATTTACATATTGTCGGCCAACAACATGTTCCTGACCAGACTTCTACTCCTGCGGAGTCTTCTATTCCTGCCAGGTCCAGGTCTCCCTCTGCCAGGCCTTCTTTTGATCGAGTGCTTGGATGTGCAATAGAACAACTTGGATATGTTCGGCTTATTCCTCGTACAAATCGGAACCGGCAATTTGAATTTCGAAAATACGTTTTCCCTGCCGATAAACCAATTCGAATGCGAACCGAACGTTATGCCTTTGTGCCTGTGCCAATCCGAGAATATATTGTATTATCATCATCCAATGGTGATATCTTTGCAATGTATGATCATAGTGGATTTCTTTTTGGAATATATAGGAAAGATAGAAATCGTCCGAGAGTAAAAATAAACATGCTTAGTGGCGCAGTTGATAATCTGACTCCAGATGAAGCCAGGGATTGTCCAGTAGGCAAACAGAAACCAATCTTCCCAAAAAATTTTGTTAAAGCCATTGCAACGTATGATACACTACAGCCTGAACGGAATCCCAATGGCCAACGTAATCCTGGTTCTTCTTCTCCTGCCAGACAATATTCACTTGACAGGACTTCTCCTCAGTAGGCTCCTCTTCATGCCAGGTCCAGGTCTCCTTTAGGGAGTTCTCCTCCTTATGAAGTACTTGGATATGCACCTGCATAACTTGAATGAGAATTCGGCTTATGCCTCAGACGAATCAGAACCGGCGATTCTAATTTCGAAGATATGTTTCTCCTGTAAATTAAAACATTAAAAGTTCAATGTATTATGGTACCTAAGGCTTCTTCATCCTTTCTTCCCCCCACATCGAATTTCCCAAATTGCCTCCAGTATACTCGTTCTGAAACTTGTCCAAGCATATTTGTGTTATTCTGCTCCCCTCTCCCTTTTTCAGCTTCCCCTCGAACCTCAAGGCTCTCTTAATTTTTCTACAGACCATTTTTTCCCTCCCTAATTCTTCCCCTGATACGTATCTTGGGTAGCTCCAACTAACCCCCATTACCCATCTCAGAAATCTCTCATGCGTGCTTTCCACTCTCCTGTGTTTTGTTCCACCCCTAGACCTCCACTGCATAACACAACACCGCCAAATCCAACGCATCAAACAATTAAACCCTCATGCTCCAATTGTCAATGACCGCTCTCTTTCCTACATCCCATACTTGTCCCATCACTTTATTCGCACATTTGATTATTTTCTTCACCTGCACCTTGTTTCTCCCTCCAGCCTCACGCCATAAACCTTACGTTCACAGTCAATTCTTTGGTTCCCACATACTCTTAGAAAAATCTCATCATTAGGTTCATCCCCATCTCATCGTCTGCTAATAGAACAACTATGTGTACCTCTCCTAACGTACCTCTCCTAATGTACTCCTGTGTGTACCTGAAACAAAGGCAAAGAGAACACTAGGATCATAGAAAGAGCAGTAAATTGTTTCCTTTTTCCCATTGTCCTGCAGCTTCTTCTCTAAATCTGCTGGCAGCATATTAAAGATTAGCGGACTCAACGGGCAACCTTGCCTTAGACCTGCTCCTGTTCAGAATACCTCCTCCTTTTTTCCCTATCTTCTCCCTAATCCTGGCGCCAGTGAAAATTTCCTTTATCCGCTTCACTAACCCTTCCTCTATTCCTCTCTCTTTTATTGCTGGCCATAGCACTTTTCTATTCACTGAGTTAGAAGCTGCTTCAAAATATACGAATAAGGCGACTAATACTTCTCTCTTTTTCCCTGAATTTATGTTAACCAAGTATTTGATTACGTAAATATTATCTATTGTCCCTATCTCTCTTCTAAATCCTGTCCAATTGTGTGAGATACTTTCTTTCTCTTCTATCTGACTCTCTTACCTTTTTCTTAGAATTTCTGCATAAATTTCATAACCCACTGGCATGAGAGTAATTCCTCTGTACTCCTCTACCTTCTTGTCCACCCCATTCTTGACAAGCAATACTAGCAGACCTGTCATCCACTCCTGCGGCCACCCTTCTCCTTTCTAGACCAGGTTGCAGATCTTCCACATCTTTTTCCTAACCCCTCCTCCTCCATAGTTTGTCGCTTCGTTCTCTATGCCACGCTCTCCTGAAGCCTTGTTTCTTCTTAGTCTATCTATGGCCTCATCTGCTTCCTCTCTTGTTATTTCGTTTCCTCCCGCCATTCCTCTTAGGACTATCCTTCTATTTTCCCCTTTGTTCCGATTTTGTTTTCCCCCTCATAGAACCATGAAATAATCCGTACACTCACCCATTTATATTTCTTCATTCACGCTCTTCCTTCCTCCTGTTCCCCTATTTATCACATCCCAGATCTTACCTTCTTCAATCGCTTTTTCTACTTCTTCCTTGTATTTCTCTTTTTTCCTTTGCTTTTCCATTTCCAGCACCTTCTCATGTTCTCTTTTTCTCCTGTTGTACTCCGCCTTCTCCAAATCTCCATTCCTAAATTTTCTTACACACACTTTCATTCTCCCTTCACTTCCTACGACTCGCAATGAAAACATACACGCATCAATATTGTCCCCCCTTTCCTCCTTGGGGCATAATATATTCTTACATTAAGCTTATCACCAAGAAACTACTTTTCAACAATATATAGGAATTTTCAAATAAATTTTTGAATTTGCTACATATAAAGACGAATTCATTTCGAGATAATTGAATTCTCAACCTGAAAAGGTGAACTCAAAACAACAAGATCATTTTCAACCAGATAGTTGAGCCTAAACACCAGGATAGCCCGTTCGATCCCATTTATCTTCCAGGTTAACCAAGGGATAACCCGTCGGATATCTTCCAAAGCGGAAATGAGAATATCCCCAGGATACCCAGAATGTCTATGGGACCTTTCTGGGACATTCAAGTGTCCCAAGTGGGATATTACAATTTCTATATATCCTACGTTCAGTGAGATCTACAAAATTGGTAAAAAAAACATATTCTGATAGGACTCGTAGTTTTTGTTTCACTCGTAGAATATTATTTCAATTTTAAACCAAAGAGCTGGATCTGCAATTGATAAAATTAATTTTCAACATAGCGGTTTAAATTTAAACTAAGCAGTGGAATTTGCAATCAAGATGATCAAATTTGTACAAAAAAGAAGCGAATCCACAAACAAATATATAAACTTTCAAACACATTGTTGCATTGTAAACTAAAAATGAGCAATTTTTAAACAGTAATGGAATAGTTAAATTTTCGCTTGAAGTAATTGAGTTCTAAAAAACGAATTTGCAACAAAATAGATGAATCTTCAACTGATAAATAAATTTTTTTTAAAGATCAAATTCCCATCAATTCATTGAATTTGCTTAAAAAAAGATGAACTCTTCATTGAAATTCAAGAGTTGAATTTTCAAATAAAAATGAGAATGTAATAATCATAATGATTTTAATACAAAAAATAAATAATGATAGCAGCATTGCAGGAAGACAACCTTGACGCGCATAATTTCGTTATCTCAAATGTATGTGAGATAAGGAGATTTTGTGCTCTAATGACACAATGGAATATTCATTACTTATAGTTGCTAAGCAAATTATTAACTGAAGCATTAATCAGCTTTTTTCTCAACTTTGAAAAAATGAGGATTCTTTGTACATTCCTTTTCACTTCGGCGGTCATCCTTAAGTGCATTGGTGAATATAATAATTTGTCTCTCATTTTTATTATATTTCAGATAACACATATAAAATCGAGTGATTTGAAAGATTGGGTGATGCTCCAATTTTGATGAAATTGTTGATACATGAACTATTTTCCTTCCCCCAGGGGGGGGGGGGGGATGTGTGCTCTTTTCATATCATGGATTGAATTGCGATGAAACGAATTTTATTCTATTTCAATGCTTCATAAGGAATCTGTTCACAAAAATGCCGGAATTTCACAATATTTTAAAGATTTTGAATCCTCATAGAGGCAGCTTTGTAATGGTAACATTTTCAAATGATACTAAATTCATTTAATTAAGCCTTCCTCAATTTAAAAATGTGTAAGACAATGTCGTAAGCCATTTTCCGGATGTTCGTGTGTCTGGATGTCTGTGCTTGGATGTGTGTGTCTGTGTGCGTGTGGATCTTTGTAAATCTGTATGGATGCCATACTTTTTTGTGAACACGATAACTTGAAAACGGTTGTGACAGAGCTTTTCCCTTTTCTTTTCCAGCCCGAAAAATTATCATTATGAACACAAAATTCGATTTGTCTGATTTGTCTTTGTGTTTAAACAATTTTTTGTATTAATATTTTTTTTTTATTTCTTGTTATTCTGTATTTTTTCGTTGATTTCTATTTTCAAATTGATCAGAATGAAGACTTTGGTTTGTCTATCATTGAAAAAAATAACTAATGCTTCCTTTGTGAGGAAGCAAATACATTTGGTAACGGGAAGCAGAGAGCTCGTGAAATGAGCACCATATGGTTATAAATGCAAACAAATTAGAAACACTCGAGATCAAATTCATACCTGGTTTAAAATATATAAAGGCTTCCCTTTTAAAACAAAAACATTTAAAAGTGTGAAAAGGGTGAAAAATTTCAGGGGGAGGGGCAGTCCTGATCTTTTTATATCATAGATTCAATCACGATAAACTAAATTATATTATATTTCAATACTTCTTAAGAAATTTTTTCACAAAATTTCGGAATTTCACAGCATTATAAAGATTCTTCAATATGTGGAGGCTCTTTTCAAATTTATGTATATAAGTTTTTGGTTTCGTACTTAGAGGAGGGCCATATGAACTCCCATCCAATTATACGCTGCTGAACGCTGGTGACCTTCTCAGTATAAAGAAATAACCAACTATGACTCTCCCGGTTCATGTTCTGTTCTCATACTCCATCAACATCAACTGAAGTTTGGCGGGACTGACGTTATAACTAGACTCTCCACCGTACGATGACAAACTAATTTATTTAGACATGATTTCGAAACGCAAAATAAATTTCTCACATGAAAGTGGTAGTTGGGCGTACATTTCAAACAGTGAAACTGCTTTGAAATTGTGAATCACATTGTAGTCAAGGGGTCAGTTTGATTATGAATGAAAGAGCAAAACAGCATCAATTTTGTAAGGCTTTTTAAAAGCTATAATGCTCTGCAAAATTTTTTCTCGTACACTATGTCGTTTGGTTCACAATTTGAATTTTGGATTTTTCCGCAACATTTTCAATAAGTGAAACCAAAATAAGGAGGGCTGTCGAAAAATGATCAAAACAAAAATTGTAGATATCTTTCTAAGAGCTTTAATACTTTTCATGAACTTTTTTGACGTATCTGTTGTCGTTCGGTGTAAAAACGGAATATCAGATCTTCGGATGCAATTTTTTTCGGACCTTGTGTCGTTTGACCGAACATTTATTTTTTCATTTTTAATGTTATTTCACTGTGATCAGAACAAAAACTACGCTTCATATGAAGGAATAATAAATAAGAAATTTGTAGCTCGTTTCCGGTTGAACAACTTTTGTCTATTTATTCTTTCCGTAGCATCTGTCATCTGTGAAAAAATTTAATTTTTCATTATTAATGTTATTTCTTACAGATAAAAACAAATACGCGTTCTATCAATTGTACATCATGAAAAAAGGTAACGTTCCTGAAAACAGTGGAAAAAGTGAATTCTTGGAATGGGGGGGTAGAGAGATAAATAACGGAAGTGAGAATATAATTTAATAAGACGCTGCTGTCTATTGCCTACAAAAATTAACAATATACGTAAGGAACATTCATAGATTACATATTAAGATAGTTACCCATTTTTCCTGTCAAAATAACGGAAGTGTTCAGTCTGTATTTAAAATTGATTAAGTTGGATTTTCTTACTCTATAAATATCTTCACCAGTATTCCGTTAAATTTAAAATCATTTTATTCTGTGCTGCCTGTGCAGATGAAACTAACTGTTGTTTAATCATTAATTATTGAGTTAATTAATTAGTAATTAATTAATCATTTAATGGAAGTCTTTTAACTCAGTTTTAAGGGAAATAGTAATATTTTCTTACTTGTTCCACAAGCTTTTACACAAACTTAAAGTACACATAATTTTGATCGAATCGTGAGAAAGATGTTTTCTGCAAAGAAACGTTGAGTTTCAACAAATATACGTCTTAAATTTACGGAACAGAAATAGAAGTATTTTCTATTTGTACTTGCAGAATGCAGTTCACAGTCTGTCAGAACGTATGATGGTGAAACTTATCCTGGTCGTTCTCCTTCTTCTGCAGGCAGGCAACTTTCACCTAATCGGACTTCTCCAGAAGAGCCTTCTTTTCGAGCCAGGTCTAGATCTCCTGCTG
>CAKNXH010062391.1:51485-67637 GCA_932178445.1 Andricus quercusramuli
TTTTTCTTACTTGTACCACATGTAAAGAGACGTTGAGTTCCACCAAATATATTTCTTGAATTTTCCAAAAAGAAATAAAAGAATTTTCTATTTATAATTGCAGAATGCAGTTCACACTCTGTTAGGAATTTTGATGGCGAACATTATCCTGGTCGTTCTCCTTCTTCTGCAGGCAGGGAACTTTCACCTGATCGGACTTCTCAACAAGAGCCATCTTTCCGTGCCAGGTCCAGATCCCCTGCTGCTAGGTCTCCTCCTCTTGAAGTATTCGGATATTCACTCGAACAACTTGGATATCTTCGGTTTATTCCCCGCACGAATCAGAACCTTCAGTTCGAGTTTCGGAGATACGTTTTTCCTGCTGCTGAACCAATCAGATTTCGAGTAGGGACGAAAAAATATATTGTCGTGCCAAACCAAGAATATATCGTACTATCAGCATCTAATGGTGACATTTTTGCAAGATTAGAGCCTAACGATGTTCTTCGTGGAATTTATGGGACGAATATCAATCGCTCCAGGGTCAAAATAAATATGGTAAGCGGCGCAGTTGAATGTATGACCTCAACTGAGATTAGGGATTGTCCAGTAGGCGCAAATCAACGAATCTCTTATAATTTTATTAAAGCGGTTGAAAGTAACGATTCACTACAGAATCGTAATCCTAATTTTCATATTGTCGGCCGACAACATGTTCCTGACCAGACTTCTATTCCTGCGGAGTCTTCTATTCCTGCCAGGTCCAGGTCTCCCTCTGCCAGGCCTTCTTTTGATCGAGTACTTGGATGTGCAATAGAACAACTTGGATATGTTCGGCTTATTCCTTGCACAAATCGGAACCAGCAATTTGAATTTCGAAAACACGTTTTCCCTGCCGATAAACCAATTCGAATGCGAACCGAACGTTATGCCTTTGTGCCTGTGCCAATCCGAGAGTATATTGTATTATCATCATCCAATGGTGATATCTTTGCAATGTATGATCATAGTGGATTTCTTTTTGGAATATATAGAAAAGATAGAAATCGTCCGAGAGTAAAAATAAACATGATTAGTGGCGCAGTTGATAATCTGACTCCAGATGAAGCTAGGGATTGTCCAGTAGGCAAACAGAAACCAATCTTTCCAAAAAATTTTGTTAAAGCCATTGCAACGTACGATACACTACAGCCCGAACGGAATCCCAGTGGTCAATCCAATCCTGGATCTTCTTTTCCTGCCAGACAACATTCACTTGACCGGACTTCTCTTCAGTAGGCTCCTCTTCATGCCAGGTCCAGGTCTCCTCTAGGGAGTTCTCCTCCTCATGATGTACTTGGATATGCACCTGCATAAATTGAATGAGAATTTGGCTTATGCCTCAGACGAATCAGAACCAACGATTCTAATTTCGAAGATATGTTTTTCCTGTAAATTAAAACATTAAAAGTTCAATGTATTATGGTTCCTAAGGCTTCTTCATCCTTTCTTCCCCCCACATCGAATTCACCAAATTGCCTCCAGTATACTCGTTCTAAACCTTGTCCAAGCATATTTGTGTTATTCTGCTCCCCTCTCCCTTTTTCAGCTTCCCCTCGAACCTCAAGACTCTCTTAATTTTTCTACAGACCATTTTTTCCCTCCCTAATTCTTCCCCTGATACGTATCTTGGGTAGCTCCAACTAACCCCCATTACCCATATCAGAAATCTGTCATGCGTGCTTTCCACTCTCCTGTGTTTTGTTCCACCCCTAGACCTTCACTGCATAACACAACACCGCCAAATCCTACGCATCAAACAATTAAACCCTCATTCTCCAATTGTCAATGACCGCTCTCTTTCCTATAATCCATACTTGTCCCATCACTTTACTCGCACATTTGATTATTTTCTTCACCTGCACCTTGTTTCTCTCTCCAGCCTCACACCATAAACCTTACCTTCACACTCAATTCTTTGGTTCCCACATACTCTTAGAAAAATCTCATCATTAGGTTCATCCCCATCTCATCGTCTGCTAATAGAACTACGTTGTCCGGGTATCCTAGAGAGTATAGTTTGCTATTACCTCAACTTGTTCCCTCTTTCCCATTGTCCTGCAGCTTCTTCTCTAAGTCTGCCGGCAGCACATCAAAGATTAGCGGATTCAACGGGCAACCTTGCCTTAGACCTCCTCCTGTTCAGCATACCTCCTCCTTTTTTCCCTATCTTCTCCCTAATCCTGGCTTCAGTGAAAATTTCCTTTAACCACTCCATCTACCATTCCTCTATTCCTCTCTCTTTTATTGCCAGCCATAGAACTTTTCCATTCACTGAATCTCTTCTAAATCCTGTCCAATTGTGTGAGATACTTTGTTTCTCTTCTATCTGACTTTCTTACCTTTTTCTTAGAATTTCTGCATAAATTTCATAACCCACTGGCATGAGAGTGATCCGTCTGTACTTCTCTACCTTCTTACCCTCCCCTTTCTTAACAAGCGGTTCCACCATCCCTGTCATCCACTCCTCCGGCCACCCTTCTCCTCTCTAGACCAGGTTGCAGATCTTCCACATCCTTTTCCTAACCCCTCCTCCTGCATACTTTGTCCCATCGTTCTCTAAACCACCCTCTCCTGAAGCCTTGTTTCTTTTCAGTCTATCTATTGCCTCATCTGCTTCCTCTCTTGTTATTTCGTTCCCTTCCGCCATTCCTCCCAGGACTATCCTTCTATTTTCCCCTTTGTTCCGATTTTGTTTACCCCCTCATAGAACCATGAAATTGAATTGAATGAAGTTGAATGTTAACAAAATCCGTCATATTCAATTCGCACATAACATCAGTACCTTCGTATTGAACTGAGAATGTAATAATAATAATGATTTTGGTACAAAAAATGAATAATGATAACAACATTGCAGAGAAACAACCTTGACGCGCATAATTCCGTTATCTCAAATGTATGTGAGATAAGGAGATTTTTTGCTAGAATGACGCAATGGAATATTCATTACTAACAGTTGCTAACCAAATTATTAACTGAAGCATTAATCAGTTTTTTTCTCAACTTTGAAAAAATGAGGATTATTTGTGCATTCCTCTTCACTTCGGCTGTCATCCTTGATTGCACTGGTGAATATAATAATACGTCTATAATTTTTGTAATATTTCATGTAACACATATATAATTAAGTGATTTGAAAGATTGGGTTATGTTCCAATTTTGATGAAATTGTTGATAATTGAACTATTTTATTTCTCTCAGGGGTGGGGCGAGATTTGTGCTCTTTTCATATCATGGATTGAATCGCGACAGAACGAATTTTATTCTATTTCAATGCTTCACAGGGAATTTGTTCACAAAAATGCCGGAATTTCACAATATTTTAAAGATTTTGAATCCTCATAGAGGCAGCTTTGTAATGGTAACATTTTCCAATAATACTAAATTCATTTAATTAAGCCTTCCTCAATTTAAAAATGTCTAAAACAATGTCGTAAGCCATTTTCCGGATGTTCGTGTGTGTGGATGTCTGTGCGTGGATGCGTATGTGTGTGTGCGTGTGGATCTTTGTGAATCTGTATGGATGCCATACGGTTGTGACAGAACTTTTCCCTTCCCTTTTCCAGCTAGAAAAATTATCATTACGAACACAGAATTCGATTTGTCTGATTTGTCTTTGTATTTAAAAAATGTTTTGTATTATTTTGTAATTTTTTTATTTCTTGTTATTCTGTATTTTTTCGTTGATTTATATTTTTAAATTGATCAAATAGAAGACGTTGGTTTGTTCATCATTGAAAAAATAAGTAATGCTTCCTTTGTGAGGAAGCAAATACATTTGCTAACTGGAAGCAAAGAGCTCGTGAAATGAGCACCATATGGTTATAAATGCAAACAAATTATAAACACTCGAGATCAAATCCACACTTGGTTTTAAATATATAAAGGCTTCCCTTTTAAAACAAAAACACTTAAAAGTGTGAAAAGGGTGAAAAATTTCAGGGGGAGGGGGGGCGGGCAGTCGTGATCTTTTTATATCATAGACTTGATCACGATAAACTAAATTATATTATATTTCAATACTACTCAAGAAATTTGTTCACAAAATTCTGGAATTTCACAGCATTATAAAGATTTTTCAATATGTGGAGGCTCTTTCCAAATTTATGTATATAATTTTTTGGTTTTTTACTCAGAGGAGGGCCATATGAACTCCCATCCAATACTATGCTGCTAAAGGCTGGTGACCTTCTCAGTATAACGAAATAACCAACTATGACTCTCTCGGTTCATGTTCTGTTCTCATACTCCATCAACATCAACTGAAGTTTGGCGGGACTGACGTTATAACTAGACTCTCCACCGTGCGATGACCAACTAATTTATTTAGACATGATTTCGAAACGCAAAATATATTTCTCACATGAGAGTGGTAGTTGGGCGTACATTTCAAACGATGAATAATACAAACAATGAAACAGCTTTCGAATTGTGAATCACGTTGTAGTCAAGGGGTCGGTTTAATTATGAATGAAAGAGCAAAACAGCATCTGAGAGATCATGATTTTGTATCTCCCAGATTGTTGTGGGTTAGAATGAAAATAGGAATGAGAACATTGTTTATCACAGCTAGTTGCAACATAGATCAGAACAGCCCCACCATGGGGCGCTCTGGCCAATCACAGGCATCGTAGAGAATACATATATAAGAAGAACATAACCTGAAACTTCAGTTTCAGGTCAGCCCTGAAGAAGTGAACTGCATTGTTCACGAAACGTCGGCAACATTCATAGTTTCGCACACGATTGAAACCCGAAAAATCTTTAAATTTTTAATTCTAAATTTTTAATTTAAATTTATTATAATGAATCATCGTGAAAGTATCAAATCTATTATTAAAGAACTCTACGGGGAGAGTTTCCTTACTAAAACTAACACTTTTAGTAAGCTCAGGTCTTCTCAAGCTAAACTACTAACATCTTTAGCTTTCTTAAAACGGTGTAGGGACAATAACATCGTCCCAAAATTCTTACAGTTAAAAAGCATTTGGGATCATCTAAACCCAAATTAATTCTACATAAAACAAGTTTGTTTCTCTTAAAAGAAAGGATACAACATACCAAATTTGACTTGCACACTACCTCCAAAAAACTATTGAAACTTCACCTTTTCCTATAAAACACTCTCAGATTTGACATTTGGTCCACATTGGACCGCATATCATTTTACCAATCCCAACGGCTTAAAGATTTTTGCACTGAGGAACAGAAAATGAAATTTGACAAACTACTTCCAGTAAAGCACGCACCATTAACTAATACAGTAAAAAACATCTCTAACCATCATCTCAGCAATGAAATGATTTTAGCCATATCTAAAGGACATAATTTTGCAGTCGCTCCCTCCAAAATCCCAAAAGAAGAAATCATCGGTAATTTGGAATCCACAATATACACCCTTCCGCCCAAAAAAGCAAATGACATACGACGTAGGACAGCCAGCATTTTACGCGAAGCCCAACTTCCCTCCTCAAACTTAACAAAACAAGAAAAAACAGCTATTAAAGAACTCAATCAGAATAAAGATATCATAATATTACCCACAGACAAAGGCAACACAACAGTAATAATGAATAAAGAAGACTATGACAACAAAATCATGGACCTACTTACTGACGATACATATAAAAAGCTTAAAAAAGACCCCACAAAAACAATAACCAGAAAAACAAAAAGCCTCCTAAAAGACTCAAATCTTGACAGCGATACCATATCTAAATTAAATCCTACTAATCCTATCTCTTCAAAACTTCGCGGACTTCCAAAAATTCACAAAAACAACATCCCACTCAGACCGATCGTCAGCGCAATAAACTCTCCAACTTACAACCTAGCACGCCATCGCCAAAAAACTTAAGCCTTTCACAGGAAACTCTATCACACACATCCAAAACTCTTTTGACTTCATCAGAAAAATACAACAAATTCACATTCAACACTAAGACATCCTAGTAAGTTCCGACGTAGTATCTCTCTTTACAAAAGTACCAATCTCTGATACAATCGATATTATTAAATCCTTTGCAAACTTCCTCTCCAATCTCACACCTTTGATAGAACACTGTCTCACTAATACCTATTTCTCTTTCAATAACCAATTCTACGAACAAACCTCAGGAGCAGCAATGGGGTCTCCAATCTCACCTGTAATAGCCAACATTTTTATGGAAAATTTAGAAACTAAAATCTTTAACAAATCTAAGCTTAAACCAGAATTTTGGTGCCGTTACGTTGACGACACTTTTGTCATCTGGAGACATGGACTAGACGAACTAAACAAATTTTTCGATTTCATCAATCAAATACACCCTGATATCCAGTCTTTTATTCTTATTTATTCATATCCAGTTCACTATGGAAATTGAACAAAACGGAAAATTACCCTTCTTAGACGTACTTGTTTATAAAAGATCCGATAACACATTAGGACATGAAGTTTACAGAAAACCCACGCATACAAACAGATACCTGCATGCCTCCTCCCACCACCACCCATCTCAAAAGCAATCGGTCATCAGTTCCCTTGTATACAGAGCTGTCTCCATAACAGATAAAGATAACTTACAAAAGGAATTACAGAATGTTAAACAAATCCTAATACAAAACGATTACACAAGAAAACAAATTAATAAAGCAATAAGAAAATACACTCAAGAAAACAAGTCAACACAACCTACTAAAGAAAGAGAGAGAAAAACAACCACCATCCTACCCTACATTCAAGGTATCACGGAACAAATAGGAAGAATTCTCAACAAACACAACATCAAAACTATATTTAAACCACCTGCAAAAATAGGACAACTTCTAAACAACCCTAAAGATAAAAAGGAACCTTTTAGTGATCCGGGAGTATATCAAATCCCTTGTTCTTGTGACAAAGTCTATATTGGAGAAACCGGGAGTGCGGTGAGTCAACGTGTGAAGGAACATAAGAGTAAAGTCAGGCTGAAACATTTCACACAATCAGCAGTAGCTGAGCATCATATCGAAACAGGACATAGTATTTTATTTGACAAAAGAACCGTCACCGCCAAAATGTACAATAAATTTCCAAGAAAACATAGAGGAGCAATCGAAATCTTGAAACACCCTAATAACATCAATAGGGACAATGGATATAACACCAATCCGATTTGGCTTTCCGTCCACCCGGGTTTTTAAAAAAAGACTTGATTGGCCAATCAGGTCCAACCTGTCCCCACCATGGGGCGCTCTGGCCAATCACAGGCATCGTAGAGAATACATATATAAGAAGAACATAACCTGAAACTTCAGTTTCAGGTCAGCCCTGAAGAAGTGAACTGCAATGTTCACGAAACGTCGGCAACATTCATAGTTTCGCACACGCAATCTTTAAATTTTTAATTCTGAATTCTTCATTTAAATTTATTGAAATGTATATCTATTTTCTGGAAAAATGGTTCAAAGAAATGTTGTAGGAATTTTTAAACGCTGAAATTTCACCAAAAACATTTCCCAATATTTTTGCGTAGTTTGGCTCAAAATTCGCATATTCGACTTTTATCATAGTATTTTCTATAAATAAAACTAAAATGACAAGTCATGTCAAATAATGGTATAATCATTTGTGTAGGACTTTTTGCAAGCTGCAACTCCTTATTGAAATTTTTTCCTCACCTAACGCCATTTGGTTCAAAATTTGAATTTTCGGTTTTTTAGATAGTACTTTCGATGAATTGAACCAAAATGACTAGTCCTATTGAGGAATAGTTTGGACCAATTTTGTAGGGGTTTTTAAAAGCTATAATGCTCTTCAAAACTTTTTCTCTTACACTACGTCGTTTGGTTCAAAATTTGAATTTTGGATTTTTCCGCAACATTTTCAATGAATATAACATAAGAAATTTGTAGCTCATTTCCGGTTGAACAACTTTTGTCTATTTATTTTTTCCGTAGCATCTGTCATTTGCGAAAAAATCAAGTTCTTTATAATTAATGTTATTTCTTGAAAATAACAAAAATTACGCGTTCTATCAATTCTACATCATGAAAATTGTGTATCCCCGTTTTTGGGTAAACATCTTTTGTCCATCAATTTTTTTTGTACATAGTTCGACCACGAAATGAAATTTCTGACTTTTCATTATTTTTTGTGCAATCAAAATTTGAAATTTCGATTGGTTGAGAAAATTCTAAAAGTTGTTATGATCACCTTGTAAAGCTTTGGTATCAAATTTTCGACAATTCTAATACTTTCTTAATCAAAAATGATGAGAATGTAAAGCGGTTAACATCCAACCACAACAGGTTGCATGTCAACCAAATAGTAGGATTTTTAAACTAAGCAGACGAATTTTTCAAAAGCCAGTGTAATTTTCAACCAAATAGTTGAACCTCGACATAAAAATAATAATTTTCCGCAAAATTGTTATACTTGTAACCAAAAAGTTTATTCTAGAAACCAAAGAAGTTCAATATTAAAGAAGGCTGAAATCAATCTAAAAAGTTGTATTTCTGAACAACAAGAATACATTTTCAAGCAAAGATAGTTGCGTTTTCTTTTTTGGTTCTATTGCTTCAGATGTCATTTAATATAAAAGAGAAGAAAAAGTCGAAAAAGGGTAACTTCTTCGAAAACAGTGGAAAAAGTGAACTCTTGGAATGGGGGGTAGAGAGATGAATAACGGAAGTATTCATTCTGTAATTAAAATTGATTAAGTTGGATTTTCTTACTTTATAAATATCTTCACCACTATTTCGTTGAATTAAAAAGCATTTTATTCTGTGCTGCCTGTGCAAATGAAACTAACTATGGAATAATCAATAATTAATTATTTAATTAGTGAGTGATTAATTAATCATTTAATGAAAGTCTTTCAACTCAGTTTTAAGGGAAATAGTAATATTTTTTTACTTGTTCCACAATAGGGTGGGCCGAATTTTTTTTTGTTTTTTTTCTTTTGAAAGGCCTCAGGTCCAAAAAGTTTCTACTGGATCCCAGTAACTCGCAGGCCAAATTACAGATTTAAAAAAAAAAATTTAACGGGAGCGCATCGACGATGAAGCCTAAAATGTGACAAAATGTTAATTTTCACTTTTTCTATTAGAATATTTTTAATATTTGATAGCTCTAATCATTCAAATTAGTAAAATACTTCCTTATAAAGTCATTTTTTACACATACTATACAGCATTAACAAAAAAAGTGCAATATTTATCCCGAAAATGAGAGCGGGAGATAGTGCAAAGTGCATTTTGTCACTTTAGGCTCATGTTTTCCCTAAAAACAATGTATTTCTTTTGCCTAGAATTATTTCCGGTTGACTTCGTATTTGGTAATTTTATGTTAATATATCCGAATTCATAATTTAAAGTCTTCCAATCTATTTTATTATCGCTTATTGAAAATGGCCTGAACCGAGCTTAGCTTCAGGAAATTTGTTACGCATCCGATCATCAGACAAGTTACGACTTTGATACAGGATTATATAGGACGAAAATAATATTTTAATCTAGGAATATGTGAGAAAAGCTATTAATAAGATTTTTCAAGAAAAACATGAACTTGAAGTGACAAAATGCAGTACGTGCAAATGCATTTTGCACCATCTCCCGCTCTCATTTTCGGGATAAATATCGCCCTTCTCTTGGTAATGCTGTACTGTATGTGTAACAAATGACTTTAGCAGAGAATATTTTACTGATTTAAATGATTATACCTGTCAAATACAAGAAAGATTTTAATAGAAAAAATGAAAATCAACATTTTTCACATTTTAGGCTTCATCGTCGATGCGCTCCCGTTAAATATTTTTTTTTTAAATCTGTAATTTGGCCTGTGAGTTACTGGGATCCAGTAGAAAGTTTTTGGACCTGAGGCCTTTCAAAACTAAAAAAAAAAAAAAAAATCGGCCCACCCTATTCCACGAGCTTTTACACAAACTTAAAGTACACATAATTTTGATCGAATCATAAGAAAAATGTTTTCTGCGAAGAAACGTTGAGTTCCACCAAATATATGTCATGAATGTACGGAACAGAAATAAAAGAATGTTCTATTTGTACTTGCATAATGCAGTTCACAGTCTGTCAGGAATTCTGGTGGCGAACCTAATCCTGGTCGTTCTCCTTTTTCTGCAGGCTGGCAACTTTCCCCTGATCGGACTTCTGAAGAAGAGCCTTCTTTTCGAGCCAGGTCTAGATCTCCTGCTGGTAGGTCTCCTCCTCTTGAAGTATTCGGATATTCACTTGGACAACTTGGATATCTTCGGCTTATTCCCCGCACAAATCAGAACCTTCGATTTGAGTTCCGAAGATACGTTTTTCCTGCTAGCGAACCAATCAGATTTCGAGTAGGAATGAAGAAATATATTGTCGTGCCAAAACAAGAATATATCGTACTATCAGCATCTAATGGTGACATTTTTGCAAGATTAGAGTCCAACGATGTTCTTCGTTGCCTTTATGGGACGAATATCAACCGCTCAAGAATGAAAATAAATATGATAAGCGGCGCAGTCGAATATATGACCTCAGCTGAAATTAGGGATTGTCCAGTAGGCCCATATCAACGAATCTCTAATAATTTTATGCAAGCTGCTGCAAATAACGATTCACTACAAAACCGTAATACTAATTTTGATCCTGTCGGCCAACAACATGTTCCTGACCAGTCTTCTGCTCCTAAGGAGTCTTCTATTCGTGCTAGGTCCAACTCTCCCTCTGGCAGGCCTTCTTTTGATCAAGTACTTGGATGTGAAATAGGACAACTTGGATATGTTCGGCTTATTCCTTGCAAAAATCGGAACCAGCAATTTCAATTTCAAAAATACGTGTTTCCGATCGATAAACCAATTCGAATTGAAACTGAACTTCATAACCTTGTATCTGTGCCAATCCGAGAATATATTGTATTATCAGCATCCAATGGTGACATTTTTGCAATATTTGATCATAGCGAAACTCTTTCTGGAATATATAGGAAAAGTAGAAATCGTCCGAGAGTGAAAATGAACATGCTTAGTGGCGAAGTTGATAATTTGACACCAGATGAAGTAAGTTATTGTCCAGTAGGCAAAATGCGACCAATCTTCCCAAAAAATTTTGTTAAAGCTATTGCAACGTACGATACACTACAGCCCGAACGGAATCCCAGTGGCCAACATAATCCTGGATCTTCTTCTCCTGCCAGACAACATTCACTTGACCGGACTTCTCCTTAGTAGGCTCCTCTTCATGCCACGTCCAGGTCTCCTTTAGGGAGTTCTCCTCCTTATGAAGTACTTGGATATGCACCTGCATAACTTGAATGAGAATTTGGCTTAAGCCTCAGACGAATCAGAACCGGCGATTCTAATTTCGAAGATATGTTTCTCCTGTAAATTAAAACCTAAAAAGTGCAATGTATTATGGTACCTAAAGCTTCTTTCTTTCTATATTTAGCCCAAGGTCATCAGCCAAACCACTAACAGGGTTTGAATAGTTTCCCAGGTATCACGTATAATTTGTAGGATTTTCAATACAAATTGGAAACCAAAAATACTGAAACACTCACCCACACTCCACTGTCAATCTTCCTCTCCTGTACAATTCTTTGATACATGTACCCATGACTTAATTTCGTATCCATATACTCGGCACAGATTATCCTCTTCATCCTTTCTTCCTCCCAGATCGAATTTCCCAAATTGCCTCCCATCTACTCGTTCTGAACCTTGTCCAAGCATATTTGTGTTATTCTGCTCCCCTTTCCCTTTTTCAGCTTTCCGTCGAACCTCAAGGCTCTCTTAATTTGTCTACTTACCACTTCTTCCCTTCCTAATTCTTCCCCTGATACGTATCTTGAGTAGCTCCAACTAACCCCCATTACCCATCTCAGAAATCTCTCATGCGTGCTTTCCACTCTCCTGTGTTTTGTTCCATCCCTAGACCTCCACTGCATAACGCAACACCGCCAAATCCAACGCATCAAACAATTAAACCCTCATTGTCCAGTAGTCAATGACCACTCTCTTTCCTATATCCCATACTTGTCCCATCACTTTACTCGCACATTTGAATATTTTCTTCACCTGCACCCTGTTTCTCCCTCCATTCTCACACCATAAACCTTACGTTCGCAGTCAATTCTTTGGTCGCCACATAATCTTAGAAAAATCCCGTCATTAGGTTCATCCCCATCTGATCGTCTGCTAACAGAACTACGTTTTCCGTGTATCCTAGAGAGTATAGTTTGCTATTACCTAAACTTGTTTCCTCTTTCCCATTGTCCTTCAGCTTCTTCTATAAGTCTGCCGGCAGCATATCAAAGATTAGCGGACTCAACGGGCAACCTTGCCTTAGACTTCCTCCTGTTTAGAATACCTCCTCCTTTTTTCCCTATCTTCTCCCTAATCCCGGCTTCAGTGAAAATTTCCTTTATCCACGTCACTTACCCTTCCTCTATTCCTCTCTCTTTTATTGCCGGCCATAGCACTTTTATATTCACTTCCCATCAATTGATTGAATTTGCATAAAGGAAGATGAACTCTTCATTAAAATTCAAAAGTTGAATTTTCAAATAAAAATGATAAGTTTTTAGCCGAAAATGAACCAATTGAATTTTAGGTTAACAAAATCCGTCATATTCAATTCGCACATGAAATCAATACCTTCGTACTGAACTGAGAATGTAATAATCATAATGATTTTAATAAAAAAAAAAAAATAATGATAGAAACATTGCAGAAGGATAACCTTGACGCGCATAATTCCGTTATCTCAAGTGTATGTGAGATAAGGAGATTTTTTGCTCTAATGACGCAATGGAATATTCATTACTAACAGTTGCTAACCAAATTATTAACTGAAGCATTAATCAGTTTTTTTCTCAACTTTGAAAAAATGAGGATTATTTGTGCATTCCTCTTCACTTCGGCTGTCGTCCTTGATTGCACTGGTGAATATAATAATATGTCTATAATTTTTGTAATATTTCATGTATTACATACATAATCAAGTGATTTGAAACATTGAGTGATGTTCCAGTTTTGATGAAATTGCTGAAAATTGAAGTATTTTTCTTGTCTCAGGGGGGAGGGGGCAGTTTGTGATTTTCTCATACCATGGATTGAATCGCGATAAAACGAATTTCATGCCATTTCAATGCTTCATAAGGAATTTGTTCACAAAAATGCCGGAATTTCACAATATTTTAAATATTTTGAATCCACATAGAGGCAATTTTGTAATGGTAACATCTTCCAATAATACTAAATTCATTCAATTAAGGCTTCCTCAATTTAAAAATGTCTGATACAATGTCGTAAGCCATTTTCCGGATGTTCGTGTGTGTGTGGATGTCTGTGCGCGGACGTGTATGGCTGTGTGCGTGTGGATTTTTGTGAATCTGTATGGATGCCATACTTTTTTGTGAACACGATAACTTGAAAACGGTTGTGACAGAACTTTTTCCTTCCCTTTTCCAGCTCGAAAAATTATCATTACGAACACAAAATTCGATTTGTCTGATTTGTCTTTGTATTTAAAAAATTTTTTGTATTATTTTGTAATTTTTTTATTTCTTGTTATTCTGTATTTTTTCGTTGATTTCTATTTTTAAATTGATCAAATAGAAGACTTTGGTTTGTTCATCATTGAAAAAATAAGTAATGCTTCCTTTGTGAGGAAGCTAATATATTTGCTAACGGGAAGCAAAGTGCTCGTGAAATGAGCACCATATAATTATAAAAGCAAACAAAGTAGGAAGCCTCGAGATCAAATCCACACTTGGTTTCAAATATATGAAGGCTTTCCTTGCAAAACAAAAAAACTCAAAAGAATTTGCGACAATTTAGAATCTTCATAGTTATCCACAATCAACTGAAGTTTGGCGGGACTGACGTTATAACTAGACTTTCCACCGTACGATGACATACTACTTAATTTAGACTTAAGGAGTGAATGATCTGAAGTTAAGGGAATAACGAGAAAGTATGCTCTTAAGGAAACTAGATGTCCTATGTGTACCTAAAACAAAGGCAAAGAAAACACTAGGATCATAGAAAATGGGGTATTAGCAGGCAGACTTGAAATATGATCAGGAGCAGATTGTGAATCACACTCTAGTCAAGGGGTCAGTTTGATTATGAATGAAAGAGAAAAACAGCATCTCAGAGGTCATGATTTTGCATCTCCCAGATTGTTGTGGATTAGAATGAAAATAGAAATCAGAAGACTGTTCATCAAAGCGTGCTACGCCTCAGTTAATGATGATCGGAACCAAGTACAAGAAAAGAAAAATCTGCCCACTGCGAGGGCAAATTCTCATGGCGCGCCTCGCGCGCTTAACGAATCTCGCGCTTCGCGCTCGAGTGGAAAAATTTAATTAATTTTTGAATTATTATTCATAGCACACTTTCAAGGTCATGTGATCTTCTGTGTGTAAATACATGAGAATCGTTGCTCAAAACTCGTGAAATTCGGCCTACCGAGTTTTTGAAAAAAAAATCAGATCTACTTTTTAAAAGCTTTTTAAAAGCTATAATGTTCTTCAAGACTTTTTCTCGTACACTGCTTCGTCTGGCCAAAACTTGAGTTTTGGATTTTTTCACAGTATTTCCAATAAATGAAACCAAAATTAGGAGAACTATCGAAAAATGTTCGAAACAAAAATTATAGATGTTTTGAAGAGCGTTAATTCTTTTCCTGAACTTTTTAGACGTATCTGTTGTCGTTTGGCGTAAAAACGGAATATTAGATCTTCGGATGCAATTTTTTTCGTAGCTTGTCTCGTTTGACCAAACATTTATTTTTTCATTTGAAATGTTATTTTATTATGATTAGAACAAAAACTACGCGTCCTCTGAAGAAATAATAAATGAGAAATTTGTAGCTCATTTCCGGTTGAACCATTTTTGTCTATTTATTTTTTCCGTAGCATCTGTAATTTGTGAAGAAACTTAATTTTTCATAATTGATGTTATTTCTTACAAGTAAAAAAAATTACGCGTTCTATCGATTGTCCATCACGAAAAATCTGTATCTCTGTTTTTGGGTAAACATCTTTTGTCCATCAATTTTTTTTGTACATAGTTCGACCACGAAATGGAATTTTTGACTATTCATTATTTTTTGTGCAATCAAAATTTGAAATTTCGATTGGTTGAGAAAATTTTAAAAGTTGTTATGATCACCTTCTAAAGCTTTGGTATCAAATTTTTGACAATTATAATACTTTCTTAATCAAAAATGATGAGAATGTGAAACGGTTAACATCCAACCATAACCACCTGCATTTTAACCAAATAGTAGGATTTTTAAACTAAGCAGACGAATTTTTCAAAAGCCAGTGTAATTTTCAACTAAATAATTGAACCTCAACAAAAAAAATAATAATTTCCCGCAAAATTCTTAAACTTGTAACCGAAGAGTTTATTTTTCAAACCCAAGAAGTTCAATATTAAGGAAGGCTGAAATCAATCTTAACAGGTGTATTTCTGATCAACAAGAATACATTTTCAGGCAAAGATGGTTGTATTTTCTTTTTTGGTTCTATTGCTTCAGATGTTACTTAATATGAAAGACAAAGAAATGCGAAAAAGCGTAACTCCCTTGAAAACAGTGGAAAAAGTGAATTCTTGGAATGGGGGGTAGAGAGATAAATAACGGAAGTGTTCAGTCTGTAATTGAAATTGATTAGGTTGGATTTTCTTACTCTATAAATATCTTCACCACTATTTCGTTAAATTGAAAAGCATTTTATTCTGCGCTGCTTGTGCAAATGAAACTAACTATTGATTAATCAATAGTTAATGACTTAACTAATTAATGATTAACCAATCATTTAATTAAAGTCTTTCAACTCAGTTTTAAGGAAAATGGTAATTTTTTCTTACTTGTTCTACAAGCTTTCACACAAATTTAAAGTACACATAATTTTGATGGAATCATAAGAAAGATATTTTCTGCGAAGAAACGTTGAGTTCCACCGAATATATGTCATGAATGTACGGAACAGGAATAAAAGAATGGTCTATTTGTACTTGCAGAATGCAGTTCAGAGTCTGTCAGGAATTCTGGTGGCGAACCTAATCCTGGTCGTTCTCCTTTTTCTGCAGGCAGGCAACTTTCCCCTGATCGGACTTCTCAAGAAGACCCTTCTTTTCGTGCCAGGTCTAGATCTCCTGC
>CAKNXH010062392.1:9384-63096 GCA_932178445.1 Andricus quercusramuli
CAAATATGGGCCGACCGTCGGATAAACGCTGGTTCATTGTTAAAAAAGATCCGTTAAAGTACGTTCAGTCCGACTCTGGACAATAGATGGCCAGACCGTCGACATAACATTGGTTTGAATTATTTATTAAAATATTATATAATTTATATTCATATTATATATGTTGCATAATAATATAAAAATTAATGAGAAAAAACATTCAACAAATTGTTTTTTAACTACCTTGAGCTGTAGCTTATGAGGATGGTTTTTTCATTGACTTTCAATTCTTCAGGTATAGAGTAATGGGTAAGACTCCCGACTGCTAGGCGATAGATTCAGGTATAGGTGTAGGTTCGAAACCCCGTAGGGTTAGAAATTTTATTTGTAATATAATTAAAAAAAAATGTAATATATGTATTCAGTATAAGCAGGACCATTAACATTTATAGTCAAAATACTCGCAATCAATTACTATTTATTTTTTGAATACCTATTTTGTGTATTTCCACCTGTGTAGTACGAACCTTCAAAATCAAAGTCGGCCCCACATTGTTGTCCAGGGTTGGGCCGACATCATCTTAAAAGATGGCCCATATATGGGACCAAATATCGGGCCGACTTTGAGAATCCAAAGGCGGTTGACCGTTATCATTTAGCTGGTTGGCCCGACCAGTGGCGCACAAAGTTGGACCGACCGTCCGACGGTTGGCCCAACCGTGGCCCAACGGTCAATTTGCACCTGGATACCCGTGTTTATTCTCAAGGCAGTACTCCGAATCCGGCCATCTTTCACCGAGTGCTTTTTGGATCTCGGTGGGTTTTCATTGTTATAAACGATCTGAGATTATACCTCTGAGGTGCCAGGCATACCTATCGCACAGTAAACGACGTCCCCCTTTGTTGATCAGGCAAAGTGATCCTCACCCACTCTGCCATTCGGCAGCCTCCCTAGCAGGCTAGGGTGTACGGAGCGATCCCTCTGAGGTCATCAGGTAGATGCACGGATTCGAAGCACTATCCTGGTGTGTTATGTAAGAGTATGTGCGTTGGTTCATTAGTCGAAATCGGCCAGCGACCACCGAGCGTGGTGCCTCCTGTATGAGCCCCGAAGCGCAAGAAGAACGCTGATTCATTTTCGAGTCTTCACAGAATCAGCTCCGTCCTCCACGGCTAGTCCCCTCGACACGGAGCTCCACATTGGTACGATACCAGCTTTTTCTGAGGGGACCTACAGTTTAAGGTGGGTTGCCAGCCAGCGAAGCCCCGGTAGAAGTACATAGAAAAATTTCCATTGGAACCCGGCTCAGGGATCGAACCCCAGACCTCCTGCATGGAGGTCCGACGCGCTATCGTCTGAGCCACCAAGGCCACGTTTATACTAGTGAAGCTACATTACAAAAAATTCGGTATGAAAGTTAAAGATTTGGTCTCTTTTTTCATAAAAGTACTGAAGACAATCCATCAGAAAATAGTTTAACTATAGCTCTAACACACGTGTCATCAAAAAATAGGATTTAAATAATAAGTTGAATTTAATTGTTCATAATCCATTCAACATCCAGATGTCAAGTTTTTTTTTAAGATACAGTCTGTCAAGTAAGAACGTGCCTTCTAGTATTTTCAGAAAAATTGCCAAATGCAAACAATGACGCAATCACCTTATTATGTCATTCAATCTCTGCTGACATCAATGATTTCCTGGCATGTTAGAGGCATGCTGTCAACCAGTTTTTCTGCATATTCAAAGTGGAAGTGAACTCCAAATTTTGCGAATTTAACGAAACAACTGAGCCAAAGTTCATGATGCCTCTCCTCGAAGCGTTCTCTTCACATACGAACATACGTTCTAAATCGGATTCCTGTCCGGGGACTGTGAGGGCCACTTGAGCGTTCCAGGCGGTGCACAACTTGCTGCGGTGTTTGGGGTCATTGTCTTCTTGCAATATCCGCTCCCAGTTTTTTCTTGAGATAATGCGTGACATCTCCAAACAATTGTTTGTTTCCAATGCCGAATGCTGCTTTGGAATGAAAAACAGGGAGTGAATATTGCAAGAAGATAATGACCTCAAACAGCGCACAGAGGCAAGTTGTGCACGTTGTGTCTTATGTGAAGAGAATGCTTAGGGGAAAGGCTTCAGGAATTTTGGCTGAGATGTCTCTGAAAATTCGCAAAATTTGGAGGTCTCTTTCACTTCTACTTTGAATATGCAGAAAAACAGGTAGACAGCATGCCTGTAAGATGCTAGGCAATCATTGATGTTATCAGAGATTGGACAACATACTAAGATGAATTCATGTGAAGAAAATTCATCTTCATAAATTTTTCCAAGAATACAAGGAGGCACGCTGCTACTTGACAGATTGTCCTATTGCTGGGTCTTCATTTGATGAAGCGGGAAAAGGCTTGATAACTGGGCAACTTGAATAGTCTGTTATGCAATGGAAACTTGTCAATAATTTAATCAGTTCATTATTTCCGCTATAATAAGCAATCAAGAACATTTTCACTCATGCAGAAATCACAATTTCTGCGTTTTGACAAATAAATAAAGGACTCACGTGAAATCACTTGATAATTGAAGCATCAGGTGATAAATCTGTTAAATAATTTTAGGAATAAGTTACGGGTAACTTAAAATTGAACTAAAAAAAAAAAACAATTATGAATGGGATGCAGTTTATGTTCATCACATTACCCTATTCTTTGGTCCTAGACCAATTTCAGGGCCTCCAAGGAATTCAAGGAATTCAAGTCAGTCACAGAATTCAACGAATTAACGGAATTCAAGTAAGTCTCGGAATTCAAGAAAGTAACGGTATTCGATGAACTCAAGGAATTCAAGGAAATCATAAAAGGCAAGGAATTTTATATTTTATCTTGATTACCAATTAGAGATTCAATTTTAGTTGTTAACAATCACGAACTTAACAAACTGGATCTCCGTAAACCGAATGCTAAGGCCGTGCCACCATTTCTACCTAAATGTTCTTGGGGCAATGTTTGTTTGATGATTGATTTTTTTTTGTATTCATTGGTATCTGTATAGAACTGGACCTCTGGGAAGTGGATGCTAAGGCCGTGCCCCTTATTTTTTTGCATTCTTGTGACAATGTTATTTTGATGATTGAGTTTTGTATTTATGGGTATCTGCCTGAAACCTCACGTACTTAACAAACGAGACCTTCGGGGACCGGATGCTAAGTCCGTGCCCTTATTTATTTATATTCTTGTGGCAATGTTATTTTGAAGATTGACTTCTGTACTTATTAGTATCTATCTGAAATATCACGAACTTAAAACAAAGTGGACCTCCGAGAATCGGCTGCTAAGGCCATGCCCCCCTCATTTTTTCACAATTTTGTGCCCATGTTTGTTTTATCATAATGAGTACACGGAAAAAATAAGTTGTCGAAACTTCACTTGACTAGTCAACCATTCTAGGATAGGCCAATTTTTGTTTAGAATCTCGTATAATTTTGATTAAATAACCGCAGACTTCATTGAAAAAGTGAAAAAAGTCATCGAATTATTGGAAGACAATCTAGGAACATCCAAAAGATTTGCAATACAATAACTCTAGCACAGAAACGAATAACTGATTTATAAGTTGTCGAAGAATTCGTTGACTGTCTTCTAGATATCGATATATTCTAAATGTACAGTTACATTGGATGATTGGATTAACACGTAGTGATGCTCAGGTGAAGTGGTATATGTATGTATATGTATAAGTCTGAATGGAGTCGCGGTCACCGGCAATGAACAAATGAGCGCGGATTTAAACTTAGCTCTTCACTGAGATTTGTGCAAAATATTCAATGTGTCAAGTTAGCCGTGGGGTCTAGTTATTAGGGATAAGTTGCGTTCGATAGGCGTTAGGTAGTTCGAATCCCGCCGACAAATTTGTTTCGATTTTTCATAGGTTCGTGTGTATCTGTAAAAATAAATATAACTTAAGCGTGAGTCTATGTGAATAAAAATATATTTAATATAACCGCGAAATATATATTTTTTTAACTTGGCTATACTGTTTTCTAATAACTCGTTAGGAGTCATCGAAAGTTTCATTGAATGCCTTCGAAGCATTAGTGTATCAGTGTTTTAAGAACTCTATTCCTCTGGTCTTCACATTTTCACTGAAATTATGTTGTACTTTCGACAATTCTTTCTACTTTTTAAACAAGTATCAATCAAGGTTCGTAAGACGATTCTTCCAATTTATGACATACGTTTAGCCCTATCCTAGAGTAGTTGACTCAGTCATTCAAAATTTCAACAACTAATTTTTGCTGTGTAATAATCTAATACCGTGATTGCTTTACTATATGTAATATATCTGGCTTCATTTGATTTCTGTCATTATTGTATGTTGGCGGGTTCTTAGCAGCCCTTTCGGCATTATTTCCATCGTCTTAGTGAGTGTCCCCTCCCCCTTTTCATCATTTTCGACCGCGTCTAATATATATATATTTTTCCCTTTTTCCTTTAATTTAGAAGAACAAAAATAATAATGAACGGATCTTATGTAAATCGGGTTCACCATATTCAAGTATCCGCTAATTTTTATGACTCATCTTTAGAAGCGGACCGCTAACTCTGACTTCTTCTCCATTTTCGGTGGCACCGCACCGTAAGGCGAATCTCCCTCTCGGTTTATCGTGCCCTTCGCGAGTCTAATCAAAGCGCCCATCGGTCATTCCGAAAAAATCCGTGGATTCCTTGAATCCCGTTAATTTCTTGAATTCCGTGAATTCCTTGGATTGTGTGAATTCTTTGACTAGTGTCTTCCTCAAATTCTGTGAATTCCGTGAATTCCATGAATTCCTCGAATGCTGTGAATTCCTTGAATTCTGTGAATTCCATAAATTTCGTGAATACCTTGAATTCCGTAAATTCTGTGAATTCTGTAAATTCTTTGAATTCCGTAACCCGTGAATACCTTAAATTCCTTGAAAACTATATTATATTGCCACACTTTGCACGGGAAATTCATCGAGTGCAAGCGGTCCTATTCGGAGATTGAGCCGAGAATTTTTTGTGTCGATTTCAGACAGCTGGTCGGGTAAATCATTTCCTGAAATTAAATTCCCCTACAAACCCCAGCACGGTCTTCTTCTTTTTTGTACATTTTGCAGAAAGTTTAGATGATTCATACAAGCTGCACCCCAAGCAATTTTTCCATAGTTTACAATGCTGTGAAAGAAAGCATTATAGATTATTCTTGGAATATCAGTTTGCATGCGTTTGGAAATTTTGAAAATAACATGAATTAAGTATGGGGTCTTGTTCATTATATATTCAATATGTTTTTTCTATTTCAGATTATAATCAATAATCATTCCTAACCATTTATAGTATTCTATACTTAATAGTGGAATGGAAGCTTCTAATGCGTACCCTAAGGGTTTACATTTTTCTGGTATCTCCTCCCTATTCCTTCACACACCGCCCACACACTTACTTGATGGTGGGAGTGAACCTACAGTTTAAGGCATGGGCCTCCGAGGCTCTTCCAGAGCTAGAGGCGGGAATCGAACCAACAAGCCGACAGAGTGGGTCCAAAAATTACGCCTTAACCCCCACGACCATCGTCCCACTAGTATTCTATTTTCTGTATATTATTTTCTTCTATTTTCATCTCTAAGTTTACAGGAACCCTATCAAAACAATTACCAGAAGTGATAAATACAGGTTTTTCGAAATCCAAAGATAATTTATTCAATGCTAGCCACTCATCTATAATTAGAAGTAGATTGTTCATTTGTCTATCTATCTGGCATTTGAGATGGTAAATCATTAACATATATTATAAAGAGTAGCGGCCCAAAAACTGTTCCTTGAAGTCCTTCAATTGCGTGAATTCCTTGATTTCCATGAATTCCTTAAATTTCGTGAATTCCTCGAATTCCGTAAATTCCGTGAATTCTGTGAGTTCTGCGAATTCCCTGTTCCTTGAATTCCTTGAAATCTGCGAATTCTAAATATTTTAAACTAATATATTAGACCGGAGAGTAATAATTCTTAAACCTATTTGCTGTTTCCCGTGTAACTATGCGTACTACAACAAGTGGCCAGCTCGAAAAACTGAGTGGTTCTCTCAGACGACCAACGCCAGGGTGGTCGTTTTAGACGATAACTTCAAAAGAGGTTTTTTTAACATGCAGGTGTCGACCTGTTGTGTATGATTATAGTCAAAATTAGATTTTTCTAATAAACATAAAAATATAACCTCACATAATATTTGTTTGTAATCTCTTTCGATTATTTAATGAAAAATTGTAATTCTTTATATATTAAGGATGACGTACATGTTACTTTGTGTTACCCTTTTTTGAGATAATCAAACCTTTTTATTAATATATGTGTATGAAAATGTATAATATTGATAAATATTGAAAATAGATTAATGAGATAAAAATCAATTGAAATTTTCATTACTATAATATTATTTAAAGCATAAATTAAGATCGAAACGAAATTTCCGCGCGCGGTCTTATTTGGAGGTTCGCCCCCGATTCTATGATGCGCGAAGTAGTGGGGGCAACTTTCGAACGAAGATTAGGAGACGCGGTTTCATTCGGAGAGGCCTTATTCAGAGGTTGCTCTGTAGTATAACTAGAAATAAAAATATACAAATACCGCCAATTCACGAAACTGTAATTGATGGAAATTATAGTATAATTATAATAATAGTCTACCCAATGAATATAAATTACACAATAAATTGAAAATTTTTGACAAATCTAAGTTAAAAGAATGGATTAAAACCAATATATTTGCTCAAATCTGTAAAATAGTACAGCAACCTTGTAATGTTCACAACAGCAGAATATTTTTGTATTTTTTAGTCTTGAGTAAGTTTCTAATAGGGAATTCGGTTATCCTACAATGGTTTACTCTAGATTACTCCGATCTTCTCCTTCTTACTTCTTCTCACGTTCTTCCTTCTCCCTCCGACCTGCGAAGGGAGTAGGTTGAAGTGCTCTGGAGTGCATCAGTTCAGCATAACCGAATTCGCTATAAGATAATTTTCATCATTACTCCCGCACAGGCAATTTCGTATGGCCTCTTGAGATTACAGGTTGTCATATATATTTCTTTGTATACGTATCACTTGTAAAATGCTGAATAAATAAATAAAATAAAATTATAATAAATTCAGCAGATATGAAAAATTCGACAATCGGAGATCAACACTTTTTCTCCTTCCAATTTACTCCCAATAATAGATACAACTATGTAATGCGAAAATAATTAGTATACATGTGAGAAAATATATGGAAAAATTTAATCAGGCACCGTTCTCGAAATCCGCCCGCGCGGTCTTCTTTCTAGCCGGCTTGAATGAAAAAACTCGATGTTCGAAATTAGATATAAAAAAACTGTATTTTCCTTCTTGAAGTACAATAACAGGCAATAGCCGTTTTTGTCAGTGTAGAGCCACAAGACAATCCTCATATCTAGTTGAAGAAAAAAGTTATTATGGATATTACGTATGTAACTTTCTCGAATAAAGAACCTGATGTCTGCAAATTAAACTTGCTCTATTTTATTTCAATCTACGGGGGTATTCATAAATTCAGTAACAAATTTTTTTAGGGTCTTTATATGCTACTTTTTCACGTTGTTCTGTTTAGGATTTCAAAAATTTTGTTCTTGAATCTCTTGATACTGTGTTTGTATACAATGGCCGGTGACCATCTCCCTTTTAGGGAATAAGTGTTTAGTAAATTTCCTTTTCTTCGTAATTTGTTCTCAATTTTATTTTCTTGTATTTATTCACCAAAAACGTCTTGCTGAGAATAAGCTTAGGCTTGAATACATATAAATTTTAGTGCCTAAGGAAGTTTTTTTTAATTCTCTTTTTTGTACTTAATACATATAAAAAGATATGAATTGATGTAGGAATGTACAAAGATTATTAAAACAATATTAAAATAAGAGACGTGACAAATAGTTGAGAAGGTTTAAATAAACAAGCGATTGAGTTATATGTTTTTCTTTATTGAAACAATTGTGAAACCTGAGGATAAGTTAACACCTATGATCCCGTACAATACTAAGGCATCTCTACTAACGTTATATAGTTACATATCATTAGCTTAAAAGAAGAATAATTATATAATTTCCGCACTTAATTTACTAACCTTCACGTGAATCACGTTAATGATAATCATACTGAAGCACCACGAAATTATATAAAGCACAATAAGTCACCCGATAGACATTGAGTCGTTCACTTGACGTCCAATATTTTATATAAAAGAAAACTCGACAAGGAAGTTTCACTAAATAATTAGTAACCTAAAGTCGCTGAAGAACACTCCAACTTTTCGGTCCTTTACCGTTGCCACCATCGATTAAAAATGAAGATCCTTGTTCTACTCTTTACCTACATAGCTTTTCATAATTTTACAAGTAAGTGAGCTTTTATGTAATAATGATAAAAATTATAAGTAAGAAACATCACCAGGAAGAAATGAATTCGAAAATTAAAAATATAGTGCAATTATTGTACGATGTTTGGAGAAAAAAACATACTTCGACGAAGTGAGGAAAAAAGATCAAATTATATTTATTATATTATTATTATATTATGTATATTATTTATTATATTTATATTATATTTTTTCACACATGCTTCATTATTTATCGTTTCATATTATCATTGAAAAAGTTATATAACATATAGATTGAAAAATAAAAATCATTTTCCATTTTTTAACTTCTGAAGTTGTAGAACATATTTTGTCATTTTCCAGAAAAATCTACGATCCCATTTACTCATTTTCATTATATTCACGTATAATTATATGCAAAAGTGCCTTACTTCAGTAGATAATATCTACACTGAAAAAAAGATTACTTGAATTCAAGAAATTCAAGACTGAATACTTCCAGTATAATACTTTTTTGATCGAAAAACTTTTGTCTTGTAACAAAAATAATTTTTTTTCATTTTAAAAACTTAATTACTAAAGACAAGACAAATTTTAGTCGATTAAGAAATATTTTAGTGGACGTATTCAGTACTATATTTCGTCAATGCTAGTAATCCTTTTTCTCCATGTACTGACGAATGCTATTTTGACAGTGTGTAAAACAACTTTTCAAATCCTCAACGTTTTCTTACAAAATTAGACGCAATGCAAGGAAGGGGAACTCCAGGAGAAACAAGCCCACCAACAAGTCCATCAAGAGAAAGGTCCCCAAGAGAAAATCTACGACGAGCAAATGCATCGAGAGCAAGTCTACCAAGAGCAAGTACGCCAAGAGCAGGTACATCGAGAGAAAGTCTACCGAGAGTAAGTACGCCAAGAGCAGGTCCATCGAGAGGAAGTCTACCAAGAGTAAGTACGCCAAGAGCAGGTTCACAGAGAGCAAGTCTACCAAGAGCAAGTCCACCAAGAGAAACTTCACCAATCCCACCAGCCCTGCCAGATAGTTTTCCTCGGAATACCCGTATTTTTATACAAAACAGAGATAGCGAAGTTTTTTCTGGACGACTTACATACATGTCTGGCCTAACAGTTCCTCCCTGGGTTTTTTATCCAAATGAGGGAGCAAATAGAGTGGAGAACGCTTATGTGAATATGCCGAATGGTGACGGTTTATTATCAAAAATCCAACTTATTAGACATAATATTGATATTAACGATGAAATTCCTGCAGAAAATCGTTGCTTCATAGTATATGGAAATGGCAATGTTTTAGTAGCTGATACTCATCGATACGAGGAATTCCCACAAAACAGGCCTAGTGGCCCACGAGTTTTTTTACGAATGCCACAAGATAATGATCGTTATATGGGAGTATTTGAACATTTCCGCGGTCGTCGTCCTAGTTGGCTTGAGCGAAAAAAACTGTATTTTAGGAACTAGATATTCAAAATGTGTATTTTTTCAAAATCAAGGCAATTCTTAAATTGATTCAATGAAATCTATCAATATGAAAATTACATACTATTCTTGAATAAAAACATGAGGTTCCTAAAACTAATTTTCCAATTTGTTTTCAATCTATTCTAAGATCTAGGTTTTAGTTATTTAGATTTATCTCTCATATCGTGTTGATCCATATCTGATTGTTTATATTTCTGAATTTGTTTAATAAATTTTTCAGGTCAATTACCAATTCTCATGTGACGCAAAATATTCGCATAAAAAGCTAGCAGCAACAAATTGGTGTTGGATTTTCTTCAAAAAATGAAACCAATATGTTGAAAAATGATAACATTATGAATTGGTTCATAAAATTTATGTAGAAAACCCCAAATATAATATCTGAACAGACCCTGTAATCTGCCTGTCTGTATCACCACGTGGAACATTTTATCAAGCATTTGCGTCAGTAAGACAGAAGGATAAAGATCTTGACTCTAATTTTTATTACTATTTCTCTTAGGCGAAAAATATATTATTGCCTTCATAATTTGTTATCTATACGGTAAGCAAATTTTAAACATAGATAATATTAAAGGCCCTGTGGGTGATAAATCTAACGGACGTGAAAACTCAACGATCGAATATCAACACTCTTTCTGCTTCCGCTTTATACCTTAAATGATGGATACAGCTATGTCATCCGAAAATAATCAGTATATATTATAAGTGATTTTTGACGATTAGTTCAATTGACTACGAATTTGCATTTAAGATTGGACTCAGAATGAGTCTAAGAAATTCCTATTATCATCGTTTTGATTCGTTCAAATTTGTGCAAACAACTTCAACCCCTAAAAACTACCCGACATTATTCAAAATCAACTTTGTATGAGCGTATTATTTTTGCCCTACCTTGCTCGAATTTGAGCAACCAAATTCAACCCCTTAAAGCTACCCCATATGCAGCGAACATTATGGCATGGCCAGCTGAACATTTTGCTGGCGTTGACATTATCCAAAATCAACTTTATATCAGCGTATGTATTATTTTCGTCTTAATTTTTTCAAATTTGTGCAAACAACTCCAATCCCTAAAAACTACGCCCTATGCGGAAAACATGATGGCGGAGCCAGCGGAGCGTTTCGCTGGTCTCAAAATTATCCAAAATGAACTTTATATGAGCGTATTATTTTCACCCTAATTTTTTCAAATTTGTGCAATCAGCTTCAACCCCTAAAAACTACCCCCTATGCGACAAACATGATAGCGGGACCAGCGGAGCGTTCGCTAGCTTCGATATTATGTAAAATGAACTTTATATAAGCGTATTGTTTTCGTGTTAATTCGTTCAAATTTGTGCAACCAACTTCAACCCCCAACATAAAATGAATACAACAATATCTGGAAAACTATTTCCGGTGAAAAAAAACTGTTTCGAGATCGTCCATACACGGAGAAAAATGGAAGGTCAGTTTAGCCATATAGATGTGCGGACCGACTATATAGCAGGGTTAACTATAGGACAGCCCTTGAATATGGCTAAAGCGACTATCTCCAGAAGGTTGAAACAAGAGGTTCAAATCGATCATCTCAGAGTGTCGACTTGGTCATCTCGTACGGTCGACTCAAGCGTCATATAGAGTCGAACCGATCATCACACAGGGCATAAAAGATCATTATAAAGAGTCGAATCACTCATCATAGAGGGTAGATTTGGTCATATCAGATAGTCGTCTTGATCTCCTCGAACAGTCGACCTGGCCGTCTTAGGGTGTCGATTTGATTATCCTACATTTTCTATATATTTTTTCCTTTTCCCATTCATTCCAGTCTCTGTCTTATAAGAGGCTGGAAATTTTAAAATTACGTAGAACCTATAAAACCTTAAAATTTATATGAAATACATGAATTTTAAAAGCATTCTTCATTGTTTATGGAGAGCGAGGTGTCTAAGACATAATTTGATATGCAAAAACAGTGCACATTGAAAATATATTTTTTGGAGCACGAAAGGCGTTTTAGTTAGTTTTTTAGAGAGCCTAAAGAAGATTTGAAAAATTGTATTGCTTTTCTTTTGCGCAAGAGAAACTTTGTCGCCCCTCTGACTGTACAATGCAACACAGCTCACTGAGTGCAAATTATTACAACTTCTCTAATAACTTATAAAGTTCTATTAATTCGAATAAAGAAAAATTAGACTCTATAAATGTTTTAAAAATTACTAAATCGATTAGCCGAAACATTTCGTAATCTCATAGAGCGAAACTGAAAATTGCACATTATTATAAGGTGATAAAATAGATGAAAAACGTGCTAAATATGTAGAAATGTTCAATTTAAAAGATGATTGCGTAACATTGTTTACTTCAGTGATACAATGCTAATACTGTAAAACTCAAAGATAAGCTAAGTCGCATGATCCTGAGTGATACTACGCCCACTCCAATAACATTTTGTATTTACAATTCACTGACTGGAAACCATATAATACCACTTGAACGCCAAGAAAGAATATGAAACACAGCAGTGTCTTCAAGTCAAAACCAATAGTGAAGAAAAGTTTGATAAATATTTAGCATGAAGAATTAGTCAATATTTCAGTTGTGTATCGTTTCTCTATCCAGAAAAAATGAAAGTCGTCATTCTACTATGTACCTGCTCTGGGTTTCTTGATTTTACAAGTAGGTGTGATGTATTCAAATAATAATATTAATTACAAATAAGAGATGCCGTTGGAGCAAAATGTATTTGGAAAATAAAAATTTTGTTGCTGAAAGGAAAACCTCAAGCGTTTTTTATCCTGAAACCAGATAGAAATGCTGCAGCTATTGTAAATCAATTGACGACTATTTTTATCAGTCAGCTGACGAAAATACGGTATAATTATTACACAATGCTGCCAAGTGCATCGAGCGGCGGATAAATTTGATAGAAGTGATACAGTGTTTCTCTCTATCCAGATTCTGGGATAGGGCAGAGTGAAACTCATCATTTTTTAAAATCTGTTTTTCGGGTATGTGGGAAAGATCTAACATTCTGTATAGATAAGGCGCGTGCTTTTTCAATTTAACTTTCAGCTGCCGTAGAGTGGTCATATTACATAAATTTTGGAAATTAAACAAATTATTGTTCGTTCCTATTCAAATTTTAAAAATTCACAACCAGAATTTCACCTGTAACCGCACGTCACGACCGTAAGATGGGTGGTTACAGTCTGCGACGAATTTTTGACGATGATTTGGCAAAAGTCTTATGTTCCCTGAGGAGCGACCCAAGGATGATCGCCTTCTGCATTTTCCCCGCAAGTGTCTCAGCATTTTGTTGACACTCACTGATGCTTTTCGGGCTATGAACCAGTGAAACCTTGGCACCTCCAAGAGAGCCGATGATCAAGACTGTGACGTTTTTGTCATCTGGTGCCAAAAATTCGATAAAGAACATGGTTCGTTTCTCGAAAGCAAGGAAAACTATGTCAGACCTGGAGTGCACAACAGAAACAATTGTTGAGAATGTGCAGTTCCCGTATATGCGGCACTTCTCATTTTCGACAATTGACTCTATTGCTCTAGAAGCGTACCGCATTGTGACTTTGGACGTAGGTAATTCCCGCATGAGTTGGACAACTGTAGAGTATGTGTCCGTGATGCTCGGGGTGTACATGACTGTATGCTAGAGTGGAATAGCCACCGTCTTAACATGCCAAAATGAAACTCTCCGTACCCGACTTCAATTCGGGTGAGTTAAGGAAAGCAAACGTTAGCTCATACGACATCGACTGATCTTCCACATTTCTGTGGAAGATGCCATGCATCCTCTTGTCGAGGAGCTGTTCACGGAAGTTTTTCTCCTGTGCTTTCTTAATCTGGGCCTTCAGGAGTGAGTATTCAAGATGGATAAGATTTGATGCAGTTTGCTCACCCCTGATATTGAAGTCAAGGCCGAGTGTTACAGCAGCTTCCTCTGCTGCTTTGTACAGAAACGCCTATTTGCCCACTTCTTCGTGTTGCCTGACCATTTCAAGAAGAGTGTCTTTTCCAATTGCGACTATATGTGCTGTACCCAGAATAATCCTGTTGTGAAAACATTCAAGAGTTAGTATTCCGCGACCAGCTTGAAGGCGCGAGATGTAAAGTCGCGGAACGGAAGACTTGAGGTGCATGCTTTTGTTCATGTGCATAACCTTTCGGGACCCGATATCGATCGAAGAGTATCCTTTATAGATGTCGCGTCCTGAATAGGGCTCCGTGGCATGCCCAGATTCCAGATTCCCAGGTTCTCCGGCGCCAAGGTGTCGATTAGCTCTTCTGTCAACGAGCTCATGATTTTCGGGGATGCTATTAGGTTTTCCTCTCTTTACATTAACCTTGGCGCTTTTCCCTAACCTGAACTCCATTCCAATCTCTTGAGTGTACTTTTTGACAATGTCTTGAGCTAGATGTAGTTTCCCTTGATTTCTAGCATAGATCTTAAGATTATCCATGTAAAATACTTGAGTGACCTTAAGCTTCTGGTTTCCCGGTTCGCCGCAGAGGTACCCTTGGAAATGGCGAAGTGCGAGAGATAGTGGCAATAATGAGAGCCAAAAGAGCAGAGGGCTCATGATGTCGCCTTAAAACACACCTCTCTGAAAGTTGACACTGTTAGTGATCGCTCGATGTTTTCCAGATGAGTTAGTGAACCTGGTGTTCGAAAGCGGCATTAATCTCTCTATGCACCTCACGATGTGTGGATGAACTTTCAAGCTTTCTAACAGACAGATGATAATTGTGTGGGAGGTTGAATGGAAAGCTTTCCGGTAATGAATCCAGGCCATCGATAGGTAATTCTGATAGGATGCTGCGTCTTTACAGCCACATCTATCGATGAGCAGGTTCTCCCGACATCCTGCTACGCCTTTCTTCTAGCCGCGTCATTCGTACATATCTCGTCACTCAGGTCGAATTATCCGAACAATCTTATCATTTAGGATAGCTGTGGAGATCATATACAGTGTGTTTGAACAAGTTATCGGCCTGTAATTCTTAGGGTCAGCTGAGTTGCCTGTCTTCGGCAGGAGCACTATGCACCCTTCCACCAACCACTCCGGAATAGGCTCTTCCGACTTTGGATGTGAGGAGAAAACGCGGGCCCGATGCTGGTGGATTGAAGGAAACTTCTTCCACCCGAAGGTCTTGATACCATCTGGCCTCGGAGCGAAATAGTTTTTCATGCCTCCTAATACGTTTTTCACCCCCTTGGTAATAATATTTGGGCATTCATCCTCACGTGTTATGAGGGCAGTGCACAGCGCCTCGAAGATATTTATGTTTTCTGAGTTTCCTTCCAGTGGATGCTCGACTTCGTAGACTTTTCTCAAAAATTCCTCGACCTCAACTAAAATGGATCCAAAATCGTGTTTCATAGTAAGAGTCTACATCATTTATAGTTTCAAAATCTGTGAGATAAAAAATTCCAGTTGATCCTCTTCGCGAGATATCGATATTTTAATATTGAATATCTTTTACTCAAAATACAAATAATTGTATTCATTGACATTTTTGACTTTCGTGCTAACTTCTCGTTCCATTTTAAAATCAGAGATAGAATAAGGTATTTTCTCTCCAACCACCAACTGACTTCACTTCGTTGAGTGCTGAGGGGAAAACAATACACTTATTCTAAATAAGTGTTTGGAAAAAATAGTTTTTTTTTAAGGAACTATTCAACGAAAGAATAAAATGATAATAATAATAATTATTCATTACGGAAATATTACAAAAATAAAATTTCATCTGCAATCGACATCTCCATAGACTACAATGATGAGAATGATGATCCTAATGATTCATGTTTGGAAAATGGGGATGATTTTTCTGGAAAAAGAAAACTATTCTGAGGGTGGCAGTATGAGCAAGAGAGGTATAAGCTATCTAGCGTATATAGATTAATATTTCCATGCACACATTTTTATATAAAAGAGACTTATGGAAGTTTCTAACTGTTATTCGAACTAACGATGAACTAACGAGTGTTGGCCATGCAAGTACGTATGTTACCTCACGAATGAAAAACTACATGAAATTGAAAACGTATGGTGATCTGAGAAGCGATTACGATAAATGTTGTCTCACAGAAAGAAACAAAAAATGCAGTGAAGACTGTCATAGTACAGTCATTCTTGTACGTGTTGAAGAGAGTTTGAACTATATCGACAATAACAATGGCCTTGGAGTTTGGTTGGAGCAAAGTGGAGAATCAGTTCACCGAGAGTCTCTGGAGTTCTGGGTTCTTTATAAAATGAATTGATAAAATGTCAATATCTCGCAAAAAGTATCAACTGGATTTTGATTCTCTCAGATTTCGAACCTATAAATGATGTAGAAACTTTCTATGAAACCCGATTTTGGATCTATTTTAGTCAAACTTCTTCCACCTTCAAGAACAGTGTATGCAATACTCATTCAAAGGTTTTCAAATGTAATTTCTTAATGCATCCTAAGACTTTTTCGGAAATCTGACACCCCCGTGGCGAAAAAAGTTGTGGACTGGTGCTCTTGATCAAAAATATGGTTTTTAATTTTTCAGCGCAGACCAAGTATTTTCGGTGTGCTGAGACACTTAGTAAGCCAATTTTAGAGCTAATGCCCCAAAATTTTACATGGAGTAGAAAAATATGCGAACTCTGCAAAAAGTATGTTTCAACTGAAAGAAAAAAAAGGTTCCCAATGAAAGGGAGGTGATCTGAGCGGCCCAAAAGAGTGCTAGTGGCTAGGAGTTAAGAGAATGTAGAGGGAGAAGTGTTCAGGGAGAGGTGTTGAGGGAAATATGGTGATGGGAAGGTGTTGAGGGAGAGGTGTTGAGGGAGAGGTGTTGAGGAAGGGTTTTCGAGGAAGAAGTTTTCAGGGAGAATTTTTTTTTCTCAATATAATATTCTAAATGCTAGATCTCAAAATTAGCACATCCAAGATGGAATTCAAAAAATAGTTTTTTCATAACACCACCATGATTTCGGCCCATTTTGATACCTGTGGAGCAGGCCCACAATCTGGTACTTCGAACGAAGTGAGTAAAAAGTAGTTTCTACTCCCGAGAGAGTAGAAAAATGACGTCATCAAAAGAATAGGAGTTGTAATCACGTTAGTGTGCGAATATCGTGTCGACGACAGACTATGTTTCTTTGAAGGTCGAAGTTTTTTCGGAATCACTGAGTCAACTCCGTATTTCGAGTGATTTCATATTTCAGGACCACCATAATTTTCGCAATACGTTAAACGTTAATGAATATTAAATGAAGCCTCCGTTGGCAAATCAGATTTTTTCCCTCCTTGCTCTGCTACTTCGAAGAGCAAGATTGCGGAACCGACACACAGATATCGAAAGTGTCTAAAGCATAGAGTATGTTAAAAAAAGTATCGTGTGTGACTTGGGAGAGAACATTCCATTTCTACTATTGACGAAATTTTTTCAACAAGAATCCTAGTCACTGTATTAATCATCGTGTAGACCGCAGTTTGAACAATTTTACGCAAATTTGACTCGAAACTCTAAACGTTGTTGAACCTGTATTTTTACTTTCCAGGAAAGTTTCCTATTCAACAAACTTGTTTTTGCTGAAGTTAACGTATAATTTTGGAAAATCCCCTCGCCTAGGTGGACAGTATCTGCTTCCTAAGAGATCTTTACACAGTGTGTAGAACAAATTCATGAACCTCCCTTTTTTCTTACAAACTTAGACGCAATGAAGAGAGGATCAAGTCCAAGTCCAAGCAGATCAAGTCCAAGTCGAAGCAGATCAAAATCACCAGGCAAACTAGCCCTACCTGCTGAATTTTCTCCAAGTACCCGTGTTTTTCTAGAAAAGATTGGTGGCGAAGTTTATTCTAGGTGGTTGAGTTACTTGGCTGGTCGTCCAATTCCTCGTTGGGTTTTACATTCAAGTCCAGGACCCCATGTAATAGGAAGTGTTTATGTAAAAATGCCTAATGGCGATGGTTTATTGTCAAATATTCAAGAAGTCAAACGTAATATTGACATGAACGAAGAAATGCATCCACAACATCGGTGTTTTATACTATACGGAAATGGAAATATTTTAGTAGCATATCTTGAGCATCATGATGAATTCCCACGACATATGCTTGGTGTTCTCCGCATTTCTGTACTAATACCAGAAGTAGATGGTCATTACATTGGAGTATTCCAGCATTTACAAAGTCGTCGTCCTAGCTGGCTTTATTGAATAAAATTGGATATTACAAAAGTAGATACACTAATTTTTATTCTTTGTCTAAAGAGCATCAACTGGCGATGTCCATATTTGTAATTGTTGTTTCACCAGAAAATTCTTATATTTATTTGAAAAATAATTATAGTATACAAATTATGTAACGTTCTTTAATAAACAAATTATTGTATGAAAATTAATCCTACACGATCTTATTTAAATCTATTCTAGACCTATATTTTTATTATTTAAGTTTAGATCTAACGGTGAACTTACTGTACTATAAATTTACTGGGAAAATAACATCACACACAAAATTCAGCCATTCTTTTCAAAGAACTTAACATAAAAAATACAACTTGAAACAAAATTCTTCGTTTTTATTAATTTTTGGAACCACCTGGAAAGTGCAATAATGTATTAAACTTAATTAGAAAAAAATATAATAAAATAAATGTTATTCATGAAATTTTTTTATTTGAAGTTGAGCACTTTTTCTAGGAAACAATAGAGGCATAAAAAATTCACTAAGTTTCACCGAGTGGAAATCCAATTTCGAAACTATTGAAAAAATATTTCGAGTAGACTTAATTCGGTAATACAAAGATCATACGATTCAGGTTTTGCAAAATTTTATTGACTTATGAACAATTCGTCGCCCTAAAGTTATACTACGCTATGTCCCTGAACTGTCAAAGTGAGGAAATGAAAATCAAATTTTAACCATAATATACCCTGCGGGAACGTTTTTAAATGTTGGAATAAGTTTATTGGTAAGAAATAATGCGTGATCAACAATATATTAACATAAATTTTAATACTATCATGAATGTATTTTAGTTGATGTGAAAAATTGGGCTTGGACATGGCGTAATATGAGATTCAAAAAATTAATTTTTTCGCAGAATTTTATAAATGAAGTACTTATGATGAAATTCTCAAGTAAAAAGTTCAACAGAATGATATTTTCCATTATTCTGTTGTATTAAAAACCCCGAGTTAAATTTATTACTCCCAAATTATGGATTTTTAAGTAGTATTCCGATGGTTACTTTTAAGGTTAACTATGTTCTTGAAAATTGTTATTTCTCAAATTGAACTTAGGTTATCCATATAAAATATGTAATACGAAGTTGGCATTTTTTCATTCATTGTAATTCAAAAAAGGACATGACGTGATATAATTCCAACTTTTAATTAACGTCAATATTTCAATTAATAATCGTAACAGCTGAGGAAATACATTGCAGAAAAAAATTTATTAGAAACAAAGTTCAACCTAAACAACCTAACTGAAACAACCCTTAAAATGAATTCAAACACATTTTCTTGTAGGGAACGTTTCCTGCACTTATTTTTCAAGGATTTTTTACCCCAATAATTTAATCAAAAAACCTTCCGCAGTTTTGGTTTTCGGAAAATGTCGATTTCATCACTTGAAAGTTTAGGGGATGGTAAAACAACCGTGCAAGTAAACACAACGACCTTTCCTGTTAGGGGAATTTTTCCTACATTCGTTTCTACATGATTTCCGACCACAATAATTGAATCCAAAAATCTCCTGTGAGTTTGTTTTTTAGTTCAAAGTTTTTTTCTTAGAAATTGTCACAATGAAATTATTAAGGTCTTCCAACTCTGCTTTTTTCAGTTTAATTTGGATTGAAACAATATATAAAGAAATCGGTTTATAAAATAATAAATTTTGAGCAGCATTTTATCAGCGCTGGGGCTGAGAGTGTCGCTAAAATGTATTATAGGACCGGAAATATAAGGTGAATTGTTCTAAAGGTTATTTGTGTAATTATTGCAAATCTATACATTTTTTGAGTGTTTTGTGTGGATGCACTTGGGATTTTTTCACGTGAAAGCGGTTGGGGTTGGCGTTAAGAGGTTAATGGTATTCAATATAGGACCGGAAACATAATTTGGAGTGTTCTGAAGGCGACTTGTGTGATTATTTCACTTTTGCAAATTTTTTTTGAATGTTTCGCGTAAAGGAACTCGGGTTTGTCCAGCTAAAAGTGATAGGAGTGGTTTTCCGGGGTTATTGAATGTATTATTAGGTTGAAAATATAACTTGTGTGCCTCATTTTTTTCTCATTTTTCTCATTTTTCTCTCAGGCTTAAGATGGTCATTGCCCAATATGTCGAAGGCATTCCGAGCCACCAGAATTTTGGTAAAGCTACATAGAAAAATTTCAAGAGGTACCGGCTCAGGGATCGAACCCCGGACCTCTGAGTTGAAGTCCGAGCGTCTAACCAACTGAGCCACCGAGGCTCTTCAATTTTAGTATATTATTTATTATTAAATAATAATTTCAATTTAATAAAATAATTTCAAATTATATTACTAAAAAAATGAGGAAACTCATTTTTCTCTCAGGCTTGAGATGTTTACAGCCCAATATGTCGAAGGCATTTTTGGTTAGAGTTGGATTTTTTGTTCGTTTGAATATTATGCACGGGGTTGTCGCGGTATATATTATCAGTCACGGACGCATTATTATAATGCAATCAAGTGACCTGGTAAGAGCGTGTGTCCTGACATATTTTTTTATTTATTTATTTTTTTTTTTTAGGAGTAAAAACGGAAAATGCTTATGCACCAGCCCCAGTCGAACTTTGGGGACCACGAGCCCAGTATATGCATCTCACGCATATATATTTAAAATATATACACGTGAGATGCACACATTAGCGCGTAGTCCACAAGGAACGAAGGTGAGTGTGGGACTTACCAAACGGCACCTACCAACTAAACCTTAAGGGGGGGGGGGGTATACTTAATTCGTTAAAAAAAAGGGTCATTTTCAATAATTTTTCTACTCGCTTCTGTAGATGCAAATTTATTTTATAAAAGTTTACATAACAGATTACGGCTCGAACAATATTCCACACAAATTTCATTAAAAAATATTAAAAATTGAGCCGGTGGCGTCAAGTCTCCCGAAGTGTCTCGAGCAAAAGACGTTTTGCGGTGGACAGCATATCTCAGCACTGGATTATCTGAAACAAACGAATCAAATTTTTTTCATTAGATAATCATTTTTCGCAGGTAATCAGGCGAGGAATTTTTTTTTATTCGAATTTTGAATTTTTCTTGACATTTTGAAGTCAAAACAGCGATTTTTGCTAAGAAATTCGCACAATTTGTTATTGCAAAATTAATAATTATTAACAACCAAAAAAATCCTCGCTACATCACCTAGAAAATTATACGTAGAAAATGTGTACCAAATTTGAAAAGGATCGGTTTATTAGTTTTGAAATTACGTTGTCCACGGACTTTTAAAATGTGGTTTCGAGAAAAACGCGTTTAAAGTTTCTTGTATTGAAAAATTCTAATAACACGTCAGTAAGCAAGTTTTTTTTTAATATACTTACACAGAGTCACCAATTCCAGGTCCATAAAGTACAGAACTGTCAGCTGCATAATCCAAAGCATCTTGTTGCATCTGCCTTCGTAGAATTCTGCCTTCCTTAGTTTCACTTGCAGCTTTACACATTTTACACATTTAACTAACGCAGAAATTGCTGAAAACAATAGTACAAAATCTAGAATTCTGTACTGTTAATTTTGCTTCGATTTGCTTCAAATTTGGACACAATAATCTTGAAAGGATGTACATTCAGATAAGCCAATAAAAAAAATGCAACAAAAAAAAAAAAATTAAATAGTATGGCCCCCCCCCCCCCCTTAACTCCTTTTACCGTCAACCCATGTCCTCGGAACCGCTTTCGCATTACTTCAAGAACATGGGGATAAGGCCACTAAGTCGTGCTTCGACTTCCATCATTTTGAGCCAGCTTCGCATTTCAACTCTCCGCACCCAACCAAGATGCACGCATCGTCCTCAGTGGTGTGACGGTACCACAACCCAGGCTCGTCGGCTTTCGGCATCTTGGTTGGGTGCCATACTTTAACTTGGTCGTCCTTGAGTCTTCCTCGATGAGGCTGCCTCTCTGAACGAGTGAGGCTAAAAGTGAATTTTTCCATAGATACTGAAATCTTCCTTCTTGTATGACTCATCACGTGGAATATTCCATCAAGCCTTTATCTCAATGTCAATTCATGAGAGAGAAACTCAAATGTGTTTATTTTAATTTTTATTACTCTGAACCGCCGCATAAAATACTCAATTAGCCGCCACAATATGTCGTCAACATTTTTAAAAAGTCATAAATTTTCGTAATTATTATGATTCTATGAGTAATGAATCTGGCTGACAGGAAAAATGCTAAAATCTAAAATCAACATTCTTCGACTTCCCACTCTTTTTTAAATATTAGATAAAGCTGTATAATGGAATGGTAGTAGATATACATAAGGGAATATATATTTCAAAAATGCAGTAGTTGTCTTACCATAAATTCTTCAATAAAAAATTTCAATCCTCTTGTACTGTTAATATCTAGGAAAAATGAAGTTCCGCATTCTCCTCTTCACCTGCTTAGGGTATCTTGATTGTACAAGTAAGTGTGGGAAAATGTAATCCACGCGATCTTTCTTATCCTAAAAGCAGATTGAAATGCTAGAAGTAATCAATAGACACTTTTTCGGTCGGAATCTATTTTTTCAAGAGCCTTTTCGAAGTATTGCAAAAAAGTGCCAAATCAATTCTAGTATCGTAATTTACAAGATAATATGTAAATTTAGCTCGAAATTGGCATATGCGTTGGGAAACTTTTGAAGAAAATGAAAAAAATCGTTAGCCAACTCTAGCGGTATGATTTACAAATTAATAAGCTACTTTAGAAGTTGAAAAACATATTTTTCCATTTTTCAAAAAGATTTCCCATCCCCTGCGCTTGCTTTCTGCAAATCTTGCGTATAATTTCGTAGACTTGCCTTTCTTATTTGATTACTAACAGCTATTTCTACAGTCAGTATGAAAGCTTGAAAAATTTATCTTTTTTGTTATTTAGATGCAGTGTTCAGAGGAACTAAAGCAAATCCACTAGCGTCACGTGTTGCTTCTCATGGACGTATAAGTGTTTATATACACTTGCCAGATGATCGTGTTTTTTCTGGGCTTCTCCAAAATCTCAAGGAGAGTAAAATTCCTTTCTGGGTTACAAATCCACATCGATTATATAGTTCAAAGTATCATGTGTACGTGAGGCTGCCTGATGGCAGAGGTTTAATTTCAATTATCCAGCCGCTTCATCATGCTATTAATATTAATGATAATCTCCATGAAGAGAATCGCTGTTTTATATCTATAGGAAATAGTACTTTATTATCAGCATTTCTCTACCGTTACAGTAATCCAGTACTGATCTCTGGTAGAACGCGGGTTTTCGTACGAATGCCACATGATAATAGCACTTATGTGGGAATGCTAAATTACGATGACAGTCGTATTCCTAGCTGGATTCAGCACGAGGAAAACCTTCAGGGACAGAGTTTGAAGTGATTTTTGAAAGAATTGCGTCTCAAATAGTGAATCCTCTTCTTAACTATTTTTTTTTCAACGCAATATAAGATATATCTGTAAATTTCCAATATTTAAAAACTTTTGTTAATATCATTCTTTATTTTTCAATGTCAATTCTGTAATTCGTGACAGTACTTTAGTGAAATTTTTGGGGAAAAAATGTATTAATGTAAGAATATGTGGAAAACGGCTAGGACTTGAAGTGGTCAACTTTTTGGCAATCACCCATATCTGCTTAAAATGAAATGTTAATATGAAAATTATTTGAAATTCTAGAATAAAAATATCATTATCTAAAAATTAACCTGGCCTGACTTTATTCCGATCATTCTTAGGTTCTATATTTTCTATTATTTATATTTATGTCCAATCTTCGATCTGGTCCGTCCATCGTACTTTTTTCCCAGAAGGAAAAATGTGGGTAGGGGAAGTAGAGGAAATGAGGGTAAATGTGAAGAGGTAAAGTAGGGAAGGTAGGGGAATATTAGTGAAGGATCAGGGGAAATGAGTGGAGGTCAAATAGGAGAAGTGAGGGCTAATCAGGGACGGATGGACGAGGAAATTATAGGAGAGAACGTAGAGAATATGAGGGGAAACGGTGGAAGGAGGAGTAGACGAAAATAATTGTTGGGGGTGAAGGGGATGTCAGTGAAGAGAAGTAAGGAGGAATGATGGAAAAAAAGTGGGGAAAATTATGGTAGGGGATGGGAGATGATGCAAGTGAAGAGGATTAGGGAAGCAGAAAGTGACGGAAAATGAGGTGACGTGAGAGGAAGGAAGATGAAATAAAAATTAAAGCTGGGGAGTTGTGGGAAGGGAAATCGTAGAGAAGAGGTGAAGTGAGAAAGAATAAGCGACGGAAAATTAGAGGAAATTAGGGAAGGCGAAGTGGGAAAGTAGGGAGGAATGTGGGGAAGTGTGGGGAAGTATGGGGAATGAGTGTAAGGGAGGATAAGTGGCAGGGAAGATGAGTGGAAAAGGGAAAGTGAGGACTGGATGAAGAAAGTGTAAGAACGATAGTGTTAGCTGGGGAAGTGACAATAAGGCAAAGTAGGGGAGACAGAATGTTAGTTAAGGGACTTCTAGCGAAGGATAAAGCGAGAGGAGAGAAAGTTGTTAAGGTCATGAGAAATTCTGACAGAAAAAGTAGGGGTACGAAGGGGAATAGGGGGAAGATATGGTAGGGGATGCCTAGGAACGTAAAGAAAATCAAGAGGGATTGGGGAAATTGGGGGGAATTGGGGTGTTGAGGGTAAGTATGGAAAATAAGATGAGGGTAATTATGGGAAATGTCTAAGAGGGTGAGGATGCACGAAAGAGAAGTAGGGGAGATTAAAGGGGGGGGGGAGTAGAGGAATTGAGAAAAATAAAGTAAAATAAGGGAAAATAAGCCTATTTCACCAAGATGAAATAAGGGAAGTGAGGGAAAGTGAAGGGATTCATAGGAAGTGCGAATGAGTAGGGGTGGGAAAGTGAGCGCTGGAAAATGGCTGTAGGAGAAGATAAGTGTAGTTAAAAGAAATAAGGGGAAATAGGTGAAGTCAGCGAAATTAAAGGAAATTATTAGAAGTGAGGGATGCTAGTGAGGGAAGTGGAGGAAAAGTTAGTAGAATAGTTGCGGGTGAGTGAGGGGGGAAAGTGATAACTGGGGAAGTGAAATATGAGAAGAGGAAGAGAGTGGTTGCGAAGGGTAAAGTATGGGGAGGGAAATTTCAGGAAATGTAGGGGGAGTGGGCGAGGAAAAGTATTGGACGGGGATGTTTAAACAACTCAATTGCTATCTTTATAGGCTAAAAAACACCTTTTTCAGAAGGTGCGCCGTCAAAACCATTTCTTACATAAGATATCTTCAATTCTGTGAATTATTTTATTTTCAAAACAAAATTGCTAGTTGTAACCTAAGATTCTTGAAGTATTATAAATGAACTTTACTTTTGATTTTAAATATTACTTTTTAGCCGAATAATGATTAAACTTCTTATTTCTTTGAAACAGGATTTACAGCTATCGTTTTTAGTTGAAAATTCAACTGTTTTGTTGAAAATCCGTCTCAATAATTCGAAAATTCCACAATTTGAGTGAATCTTTTTTCATTCTTGGTTTGAAAATTAATTTTTTCTTGAAATTTATTTTTTTTTAGCAGAAAACAACATGCTTTTGGTTGAAGATGCAACTGTTTGGTTGAAAATGTATTATTCTCAGTTGAGGATTTGAATATCTTTTCGTCGAATTCTACTGTTTCTGACTTGAAATTGAATTCTTTTTTGACTAAACTATCAACTATTACATTTTTGTTAAAAATTCATCTTTTAAGGTTGAAACTTCAACTTATCAGTCTGAAGGTAAAATGCATTCTTGGAAATACTGTTTTTTCGTTAAAGATTCATAATTTTAGTGGAAAATTCATTTTTTGGATGTCACTTTTTTTCTCTCACTATTAAAACTTGAATTATTCGGTAGAAAGTTCAACTGTTGTGTACAAAACTTGTTTCAAACAAAAAATTTAATTTATTTTTTTAATGAAGATTCAAGTATCCCATTTTGGGTTAGAAATTTCTCCTTTTCACTTGGAAAATTTAACTATTAGGTATAAAATTATAGTGGGACGATGGTCGTGGGAGTTAAGGCGTAGGCTTTGGACCCACTCTGTCGGCTTGCGGGTCCCACTCCCACCACCATGTAAGTGTGTGGGGGGTATGCAAAGGAATAAGGAAGAGATATAAGAAAAATGGAAACCCTTAGGGGACACATTAGAAGCTTCCATTCCAAGGAGGTATAAGATTAATAACATTGAAATTCGGTAAAAAATTAATCTGTTTTTGTTGAGAATTCAATTATTTCTTTGAAAATTCGCCTTCTTTGTTAAACTCAAATGTTTTTTATATAAAATGAAAATCTTCTCTCAATTAAAGTATCGATTATTAAATTTTATCCTAAGAATTTATCTTATTTCATCGCAAATTCAACTACTGAATTTTTGAAAAGAATTCAGTTGATAAAAATTACGTAAGATAGGTGATGGGAAGAATGGAGTGGGGACCAAAACTTAAACCCTCACAAAGGCGGGTACGTGATTTGAAATTGCAGAACAAAACCTGATGTAAGTTATGCAAGGCCCCTCAATACATGTGTGTTATTGTCTGTGAAGAATTAATCACCCTAATTTATTATAATTTATCATTGTACTTTTCGTTTCGACTCTTTTGGATATAAAATGTTGGCCCAATGAATCAACGTCTAGCATGCACTACTTTTTCGATCATGAAGCAATAACGTGTAGATACATTATGTTGGTTGCGATGACGTAATAATTCCGAGGATCATGCGATAAAGCCTATTCACCAGTTTCACAATATTCTCTTATTGTGGTTTCAGTAAAGATGCTAATGTGACATAACTGCGTTCTCATATGATACTTTCTTATTCTTGAGGTCTTCTAATGAAAAAAATTTAATAAATTTTATCTCAAATAATTCATCAGATTAATTGATCTTTAAATAATTAGCCATAGATAAATTCATATATATGACCAAGCAGTTATTAATTTTTCACTACTGAATTAGCAAATATTTCAACTCATCGGATTAGTAGTTTTCTACTAATTTTCATTTCTAATTCCATTACCAATTTTAGAAATTTTGTCAATCATTACAGAAATTGATCAGAGGGACAATTATGTATTGATCTCTCAGAAATGGCAATCTAGTTCATAATATTAATTACAATTTTTATGCGAAGAATATTTCTGTGAAGAATTAGGACAGTTTTATCCACGAAAAAAATGGGTCTATTGCGATACGTCCAAGAAAGAATAAAAATATTTTCTTCGGTACCATCTTCGTACTTATGGCAAAGAAATAGTAAAATAATGAATGAAATGAATAATTCACTGATAAAAAGATAATAATGATTAAATAACTGAATAATTAGGTGAATAATAATAAATAATTCAAATAATTAAATAGTAATAAATTAAAAATAAATTACAAATAAAATAAATAAAAATAACAAAATCTTAAATAATTTTGATGTTTCTATGGGTAATGAATCAAGATGATACGCAAATGTATGATATCTGAAATCAACACTTTTACTCCTTCCACAAAATTTGGAAGAAAAGTTAAAGCTCCGTAATCAGACAGTTAATGCAGTACTCTATTGTTATCTCCATTCAGCAGAAATGAAGATCGTCGTCCTTCTCTTCACCTGCATGGCTTCTTTTAATTTTACAAGTAAGTATTATGCAACATAATGCTAATGTTAAAGAAAAATAAAGATCTACGTCGGAGAAAAGTGGATTTGAAAAGTAAAAGTGACTTCGATCAAATAAAACTACAAGCATTTGTATCCTGAATCTGAGAAGAAACCCCGTGTTTATCTAACGTAAAACGGAGCTTAATACGTAAAACAAACAGCCTATTTTTATAGTGTTCCTAGCAAGGGTGGATCCAGAGATGGCGATTACCCCTTAAGGCCTCTTAATTTCCTTGACAAATGCAAGCCCCCCAATCAATGAAAAAACGACAAGCGTACCCAAGACAGTTGTACATTACAGATCTTAGTCATGACGAGAGAATTAGACCAGAAAATTATTACAGGTACAAGAACAAAAAATTTAAAATACTAGATAAAATAAATAAAATGAGAAATTAGTTTATTCGCATATGCGCAAGGAAAATAATAACAGTAGTAGCAGTACAGAGTTAGTCAGAATTAGGAATAACAAGGATGAAATAGGATATGATGCGGGCGAAGTTAAAGTCGGTTATAGGAACCATTACATGAAATTGTTGGTAGGTGTAGCTACGGAGCAGGATAGTAGCGGCATGAGAGACGATACGTGGGAAACCCCGTTCGAAAGAATTACTGTCTCTGAGCTTTGGGATATCATTAGGAACATGAAAAATAGTAGTGCTGCTGGTACAGATGACGTCTACGCCGAAATGCCTAAATACGGTGGCGAATATATACCTCACAGGCTGTACGAGTTGATAAATTCATGTATCAAGATGGGGGAAGTTCCAGATGACTATAAAAAGGCGATCGTCCTGCCAATACACAAGCTAAGTATCGTAAACATAATATATATCAAAAACACTTAGTAATTGTGAGAGTAAATGGGCAACTGAGTGACTGGTTCGATATTAGGGAAGGTGTTAGAGAAGAATGCGTTATGTCCTTTTGGCTATTTATTATATTCCTGGACAAGTGTCTAAAAATGGTTGTGGCAAAGTAATCGAAGGCCTGCAAAGAATATTGAGCAGGCTAAATGCGTGGATGAAGAACATGGGCCTTACAATTAACGTTAACAAAATAAAGATTATGGTGTGTGAGGGATAGTGCGAGGAAACAGTATGCAATATTGCCCTCCATGATGGAAGGATAAAACAAGTTGATAAGTACATGTATCTTGGTAGTTTATTAACTAATAACGGAAAGATATATGGAGATATAGATAGACATATAAACAAGGGTAAAAGGGATATCGGCAGGGTAGGAACCATTGGCAGAAATGAAAATCTATCAGATGAAGCTTAAATTGCTATTTATATATAATTCCATACTTGCACCCACTGTTCTGTGCGGTAGCGATACCTGGGCGTATCAAGAAAAGGAGAAGAGTATAATCAATGCGGTGGACATGTAATCCCTGCGCAATGTGTGCCCTAAAACGATAACGAGGAAAAACCAGTAATGAGAGGATACTCCAAGAGTGTGGGGAGATACTGTTTGAAAAGAGTGAAAGAAATTTGTTAAGATGGTTGGGGTATGTTGAGAGCAGACTTGAGAAACATGTTGGACAGACCCGTCGATAGCTCTTGTCTACGTATAATGCCGTAGAATTTACTATGGAAGGGCTTGTTAGCATGTTCCTTCAGTAAAAGCCAATGTTTTGCTTTCTGTACACGACTTTTGAGCACCAATGTTGTGAGTGATACGTGTAGTTTTGCTGGACTCAAATGGGGGACCGAGCTTCTCTGTAGCCCTATCTATGGAGCGGTATAAAAATTCCGCAGCATTGACGACTTCATGTTGATGTACGTATGGCATAAGAGAATATGTACTATTAAGAACTGAGCAAGATGTAGAAGGGACCATTCTTCGATGAAGACTCTCCAAGCCTAGAAACCGCTATCCCGTTTATCTTCAGGAGGTATATTCCAGGTACAGAAGATCCAGGATGATGACTTCGATGGATTGCCATTATCTTGCGTGTGCTTCGGTCAAGTTGCTTCAACTTATCAAAGTTCCCTTTTTGTGCACCAAACATGTAGAGTAGTATAGGAACGGCTAGCTTATTGGTCTCCTGGATCTTATTCTTCCCACATAATTCGGAATCCCACATTTTTCTCAGAATTTGGCGGAACCATTTTCGCGGGACCGTTTTTACTACACGTACCTCTTGGGTTTTCGCTTCCGGTACTCGAAGATACGCATATGTCTCTTCATTATCAAGATGTTGAATGATATTTCCACCTACGAGTTGAACTTCCTGATCGTCAAGCGATGATGCAGTTCCTAGCCACACTTGTCCAGCACAAAACACATGCTAATCGCCTCAAAGCACCTATTTCCCGCTGCCACAAGGATATCAAGGTTCTCTCTTGAAGAGGCAATGATTGTAAGGTTTTTCATGTATAAAAAGTGGTTGACATTATTTTATCTTCTATTCGGCGGGCCACATTGGTATCCAGAGCTACTGCCTCGGAGTTAGTGATGCATGTCGATCATTTTTAAATGTTTGAAAAATCTCATCAGATTATATTAAAAACTTGAACACTATACTCATCACATCGAGACGAACGATTTGTCAGTCGAGATGATCGTCTCGTCTTGATCGACTTTTTTCATTGCAAATTCTTGGTCTCCATTACATTTCAGTTCCATCCAAATATGTGTCAAGCAAATCTCGATTATGTCCAAAAATGATCGACATGCATCACTGCTTGGAGCAGAATAGATAGAGGCAAGTGGGAGATGCATAAAAGTATCAGAATATCACCTGTCATTTGTCAGATGTCGCAACAAATCTTGTCCGCCACAAGAGCAAGAGCTCTTTTATGGATCTCACTATTCTTGGATCCACCTTTAGGCACTCAAGGAGCTTGATAACAGCCCATTGTTCCTATTATCGAATGCCTTACTATAGTCAATCCAAGCCATGGACAAATTGCATCGATAACTGATTAAGTCATGACCAGTACACCTTTCTTTCAACAGATTTTTCCTGTAACGTGCCAGCCCTCTCTTGCATCCACATAGTTCCGCTATTGCACTACATACAAGGCATGGGCCTGTGGTTCTTTGGACATGACAAATTTCCGGTCTGAGGGATCAGTACCGTGGGTCCTTCCACTAACCACTGTGTGATGAGTTGTTCTCTGTTTGAGAAAGTAGTAAATATACAAGCCAGATGTTGGTGCGTAGAAGTGAACTTATTCGACCCAAAGTCGTCGATTCTAACTGACTCTGGCGCAGAAAATTTCCTAGTTCTAGCGATAACTTTCTTCATCTCTCCAGCAGTAATTGGTGGACACTTCTCATTATTATTTTTCCTTTTCCCTTAACTTATTCTCGGAAGAACCCGCTTTTTCGTCATCAAACACGAACTAAGTCAAGTGCTAATGAGGTGAAGATGTAATAACTCAATCCAAAACGATATTTTAGGATCCGTAAGTTTCGCCCCCCCCCCTGACCTCCTATCTAACGTAATTTTTGTCAACTAAATTTCTTTCGTGAATTCATTAAGGTGACCTCAAAATAACCTCAGACGATTAGACCATCTTACTATTTTGAATGAATTAACAATGTTGTTGAATTCTCAAATAGGTAGTTGCGAATTTCCAACCAAAAGAAAAAAAATTCGCAAAAAAATGAATAGTTGATATTTCCAAAAGAACAATTTTTTCTTATATTGAACCAGAAACAGTTAAATTGAACCTAAAGAGACGAATTTTCAACAAATGACGTGAATCCTCAGCAAAGGAAGACTTTTCAGCCAATAAAGACAAAAAAATTCATCAAAAATGTAAAATTTTCGAGTCAACAGAGATGAATTTTCAACTAGGAAGATTAATTGTACACTAAAAAAGACAAATTCTCAACAAAATACATGAATTTTCAACCACATACTTGCATTCTCAACTAAGAAGAATATTTTTCACCAAAAGAGATCAATTTTTAACAAAGAACATAAATTCTCAAGCAAACAATTGAATTTCTGAACCAAAAAAAAATCAGTTTTCAACCAAAAATGGAATAATTGAATCGATACTGCGAAAAATCAATTTTTAATAAATGAAACCGAACCTCCAAAAAAACAATTGAATTTTCAACTCAAAAATATGAATTTTCTACTAAAGGGTTCAATTTTCTACCAAATTTTTGTATTTTCATATGAAAAAGACTAATTTTTTACAAAACAGTTGTATTTTCCGACCAAAAATATGAATTTTCAACAACAAATATAATTTTCAACCAAACAGTTGAATCTTCAACAAAAATTACCAATCCTCACCCAAAAAAATAAATTTGTAATAAAATAGTCCAACTTTCAAACAATAAATTTTCAACTTGGAAACATGATAAACACACACACACACCCAACAGAATTCACACAATTTGTGCACGTACTTACAGGCATTTCATGTATGTCAACACTATAAATGAAAAATATAGATTTAAATAAAGTGTAATTTATCGCATTCATAAGATTCAATTCGGAAAGTTTGTTCTTAAATCATTGAGTGACCCCACCCCCCTCTCACATACATCGTTTAGAAAAATTAATTTTCGCCCCCTGCGAAAAATGTTCTGGATCCGTCCTTGGTTCTTAGTAGAAGCATGTCATAAATGTCTATTTATTTCTTTCCAAATTAGATCCAGCGACAAGAAAATCAATGAGATCAACTATTCCTTTTCGTCAACGCAACCGTGTTTATGTACACTTGCCAGATGATCGTGTTTTTTCTGAATTTCTCCAAACCGGTCGTAGCGATCGAATTCCTTTCTGGGTTATGAATCCAAATCAAACATTTAATTCAGAACAACGTGTTTATGTAAGAATGCCTACTGGCAGGGGTCTAGTTTCAAACATAAAACCTCTCCATCATGGTATTAATATTAATGATGCCATTCCTGAAAAACTTCGATGTTACGTATCAATAGAAGGAAGAATTATTTTAGCAGGAAATATTTATTCTTACGATGATGCATCACAATTGACTAATATTCACCCGCTGGTTTTTGTACGAATGCCAGATAATAATCAAACTTATCGAGGAGTGCTAGATCTTTACAATGGGCCTAATCCTAGCTGGCTTGTCTGAAATAACTGGATACCATGAGCTAAATGTTAAAAAAATGCAATTAAAAAATGTTGAAATTAAAATTGTGTAATATTACCAAATAAAATACTATTGCCTAAAAGTGCTCTCGCATTATATAATTTCAATCTACATTAAATACAAATTATGGCTAAGACAATAGAGAGAAATGGTTATAGGGTTGTTTTAGGAGGAAGAAAAAATTTTTATGACATACTTCGTTTCTAGCGCAAAAATACTTTATACATTGCACAATAGATATTTATCCAAGATAGTAAGATAGCTAATATTTTTAATAATTATTAATGCTCTATGTGTAATAAATCTCTTAGATATGTATGAAAAATTCTAAGATCTGTAGTAAACACATTGGTCTTTTTACATCTTACGCAATTATGCCGAATAATTTTTTTTCGTTAATAATTTATTTAGGGCTCGTCCAAGAACAAAAGAGGACATTTTGAATGGGGGGCTAGTGGTCGGTCTAAACTCACTGTTTCTTGTGGATTAATAAAGTTGTTTAAATTTTATTTTCATTTTCAACCAAGCAGTTGCATTCGTATACAAGAAAGATGCAATTTCTACCAAAAGAGATGAATTTTCAAATGAAAGAGCCGAATTTACCAAAAAAAATTGAATTCGCGATTGAGAAAGAATTTATAGTGAATAAAAAAAATGCACTAAAAAATGTTACGTTTTTGAACTTTTTACAGAAGATTGCCATTTTCTACCAAGTAATTGAAGTGAGAACCAGCAAAATTAATTTTCTACTCAAAAAGACGAATCCTCAACAAAAAATAAAAAATTTTAACGGAGTAATTGAAATTTAGGCGAAGAAAATTAATTTTCTACCAATAAGGAAAGCGAGCCCTAGGTGCGCTCAAACTTGCGAGCGGAGCGAACCGCGCAACAAGGGCGCGATGAGAATGTGTCTGCGCAGCGGGCAGATTTTTTCTTAGCATCGTCAGAGTATAGATACTATAGATGGTCATAAAATTGTGACTTAAAATTATTCCGAGAGTTCTATGAGTGGTAAATCAAGAAGGCATGAAGAATTATGATATTTAAGTTCAAGAATCTGTAAGCATCAGCACGATTTTCAAGAATATATAAATCTATGTAATCAGACAGTGCATCTTCACTGATTTATTAAGCCGGTGCTAAAATTATTTCGAAATCAGTTTTCACTTTTGCATTGTTTCCTCTATCCACGAAAGATGAACATCGTCATTTTACTCTTTATCTTCACGGCTTTTCTTGATTTTATATGTAAGTGTGATGAAATATAATAATATTAATCAAATTGAATAATAAAAAAACTCCGAATCCGAATAGAAACGCTGCAGCTATTTTAGAACAATTGACAACTATTTTTCCAAACTGGCTGGTGAAAATAGCTGCCAAATGCTTTACAAATCGGGCAAATTCATCTGCACGGAAAAAATAAGCTATCGAAACTTTACTGGACTGTATAAGACTTTAGCATAGGCTGCGCATTCCTAAAATTTTTATGTTTCGTTCACACTCTATCAATGATCCCCGAAAAATCGATAAGAACGTATTTCTTTCAAGGCCTTTTTTAAAAAATGGGTTTTTAAGAATTTCCAAAAGCTTCTCGTGTCCTTATTCATGAGAATGTAAAAAAATATTTAAGAACTTCAGTAAGACTTACAAAATTGCATGTTCTTGTTATCTTGAAATTGAATAGAAACGCTGCAGACGCTTAAACACAAATTTAAGACTCTCGAATGTGTTTTCATTCTCAATATAGTGTTTAACATACAGTATCTGTTCCATAAGTAGTAGGACTACATTCTTATAGCCCTGGCGGTGGGGGATGGCAGAAACCAAATGCATGCTGGAACAGTCGCCTCCAAGCATTTTTGGAGTAAATCAGGCATGCCCAACGCAGGGAAATTTCCACCGGGAATACATGTTCCGAGTTCCCTACTCTTTCTCCTAGAGAGCGGGAGTGGTGGTAAACGCTTGCGCGAATCTCTCCTCTGTGACGTACGCGTCTACCACGCGCATGCGTCTACCACCACTTGCGCTCTTTAGTAGAAAGAGTAGGGAACTCTGAACATGTGTTCCCGGAGGAAATTTCCCCGAGTTGGGCATGTCTGGAGTAAATGTTGCGCGAGAAGTAAACCCTTCTTGTAGGCTTTCGTTACGCTCTCTAAATGGACCGCACGAAAGAGCAGCGCCAGTCAATAACATCTGATATGCTCGCTGCATCTTCTCCGTATACGCTTGCTCAATAATGATGAAAGTCTTGGTTGCAGATTTTCCAAGTTTAACACGAAACTTCACCGCGCAGCGCCGCTCCTGCATGCGGTCCATTTTGGAGAGCGTTACGGAAGCCTACAGAAAGGTTTACTTCTCGCGCCATATTTTCTCCGCGAATGTTCGGAGGCGTGTGTTCGAGCATGCATTTGGTTGGTTCCTGGCATCCTCCACAACCTATCCTGCCCATGAATTCCTCGATTGCTCCGTCTGGGCTATAGAAACTCAATCCTACTACTTATGGAACTTTGAGAGCGTGACGGGAGCCTACATAAAGTGTTTACTTCTCGCACGATATTTACTCAACAAATGCTCGGAGGCGACTGTTCGAGCATGCATTTGGATCCTGACATCCCCCACCATCCATCCTGCCAGTAAAAAAATCCCTCTATTGTTACGTCTGGGCTATTGGGAGTCTGGGAATCTGGTCCAGATCAAGCGCTGATTAGCCTTTCTGATCATAAACATTTTTTAGTGAAAATCATTCATCTTTTCTAAGCGTTTATTCAAAAATTGTTAGGATATTTAAAACAATGAGAAACAGAAGTTATGTTCTCAAAACACTCTTTTTCAACTTATAATTGAAATTTAGGCAATCCAGCCTGGATTCAGACCAGTGCCAGATGATTTTACCACTAGAGTTGAAAAACTTCATGAATTTGTGTGTTTTTTTTTTACGAAATTAGGTGCATCATCAGAGAGAATAAGTCGACTACTAGAAAGAAGAAGAATACATCTACCAGGCCCAGTTTCTGGTCTTTCTCGACGTGTTCGGCTTTATGTGCACATGCCAGATGATCGTGTTTTTGCTGGATTTCTCCAAAATACCCGTGGACGTACAATTCCTAACTGGCTTTTACATCCAAATCAACCGCATAATACTGGAGAGCGTGTTTATGTAACAATGCCTACTGGCAATGTTTTATTATCCAATATCCAACTTGTCAGACATAATATTAATATTAATGATGATATTCCTGAAGAACCTAGCTGTTTTATATCAATGGGAAGTAGCGTTTTTTTAACCGGAGTTCTTCACCCCTACCATCAAGAACCAATACCGCATGCTAATCGCCCGCGCGTTTTTTTACGAGTACCAGAGGAAAACACTGTTTATATGGGATTGCTAGATTTTGCCCAAGGTCATCGTCCTAGTTGGTTTCACTGACAAAACTGGATGATGAGAATTAGATTTTGAAAATCTGATTTTTCTTCAATATACAACAACAGGTCATATCCATTTTTGTCACTATTAGACCAGAAGATAGTCCTTGTATTGATTGGAAGAAAAATGTTCATTTGAAAATTCTGTATCCTTCCCAAATAAACAAATCATTTTCTGAGAATTATTCTTACTGAACTTTATTCCAACATATTTTACATCATATATTTTTCAATATGTACAATGTACAGTAGGGTGGCTCAAAAACCCTTTTTTTTCTAGAGGGAAACAATCTTCCACATTTTGTTCCAAATCCGAAAAAAGAAAATCCCTAATTTTTGTTTTTTCGTTTTTTTTCTTCATTTTAACTGCTGTCGGTTTTGACTTGAAGTTTCCCATGTAAAATGCATGAGGAAAAATCTCTTTTTTCAGTTTTTGAAATAATTTTTTAGGGTTTGAAAAAACGTGACGGGAAAGTATCTAGACTTGTAGAGAATCATCCCACGAAGAAGTTCATGTATCGGACATATGGGTTTAAAGCTCTTAACGCACCCCTAAGAATCCCTGAAAACTACCCTCAAAACCACAAATATAAATTCTTCTTAAAAACGATCCTTTGAGTCTTGTATTCTCATATTTCTTTACCTAAAATTATTGATATTGGTCCAGTGGAATATTTATCAACATTGCCTAATTAATTTTCAATTATTTAAAAAAATGGAATTGGTTTAAATATTTTTGTTGTTGAAAATTCGTTTTTTCCCTAAAAATTATTACTATTGGTCTCATGGAATTTTTATTGAGAATAATTTAATAATAATCAATTATTTAAACAAGTGGAATTTGTTCAAATAATTTTCTTTTGAAATTTTTTTCATCGAAGTTTATTATTATTACTTGAGTGGAATGTTTATCAAAATTTGTTAATTAATTTTCAAAGTTTCAAACGAATTCCATTCGTTTAATTGATTTTTTTCAAAATTAATTTATTCTTTTAAATAAGGATTTTTGTCTAAAAATCCGTCAAACCGGCAGTTTATTATCTTTGATAACATAAATTCATTCAGAAATATTTTCCATTCTATACAAAATAAATAACTATAATAAACTGCCAGTTCAACGAATTTTTGGAAAAAACATTTTGTAGACAAATAGAATTTGTGTAAATTTGAAAAACAAAATTATTAACACAAATTCTAATTGTTTGAATAATTGAAAATAATTAAATTATTGTTAATAAATATTCCAGTAGAGCAATAGTAATAATTTTTTGGAAAAAACAGATTTTCGAAAAAAAATTTAAACAAATTCCATTTGTTTAAATAATTGGGAACTGATGGAGCAATGTTGATAAATATTCCACTAGACCAATATAAATAATTTTAGGTAAAAAAAAGACGAGGATACAGTGCTCAATAGGTCGTTTTTATGGAGAATTGATATTTTTGGTTTTAAGGGTAGTTTTCAGGGACTCGTGGGGGTGTGTTGGGAGTGGCAAATCCATATGCCTGATACATGAAATTCTTTGTTAGGTAAGTCTCTACAAGCCTCCATACTTTTCCGTCACATTTTTTCAAACGCTGAAAAATTATTTCAAAAATTGATAAAAGTGGGGTTTCCCCATGCATTTTACATGGGTAACTTCAAGTAAAAACCGGCAGCAGTTAAGATCAAAAAAACGAAAAAACAAAAATTAGAGATTTTCTTTTTTCGGATTGGGAACAAAATGGGAAGATCGTTGCCCTCTAGCATGAAACAAAAAATTTGACATGCATTTTTGAGCCACCCTAATGTACAGTGTACATTGTAGTTGGAACAAAACATTAATGTGAACATAGTATAATAAAACTGTGGTTTGGAATCTAAGTTGACAAATAGATTTTTAGCCATACTCAAATCTTTGCAAGTAATATTTATAATCTTCGTAAGCATTGCAAACATGCAGAAAAAATCATTACCTTCATTTTTTACAAAAAATGTATTTGTCACGTTCTTTTTGCTCACTTCTTATTTTAGGTTATTAACACTCACGTTTTAATGATTATATAAAATTTTTTAACACTCGAAACCCGATTGAAGTAACCCCGCATTATCTTTTCCGAGATTGACGCCGCCTCGTGATTTTGGATGAGAGAAGCTGCTGGGCGGGAAGAAGAGTTCACAGTGGTCAGTCAAGCGTACAAAAAATAACAGAATCGTAGCGATAAATCGCTCGACCTTAACGTCCTAAGTAGATGACTGCATCGTGACGTTGCGTCAGTTCACCCTCCAGCGGGAAGCATACACGTTTCCTTAGCGAATAAGCACGATAGCGGGCTTGCAGCCGATCGGACTGATCGAAACATTTCGTGCGATCTAATTTAAACGAGGGCTTTCAAACCTCTTTTTCTATCGTATTGGGTAGACAGAGAGAGTATGACCGTTTTAAAACGAAAAGTATGACTTTGAACAAAATCGATTTTAAATTGAACACAAAATATTCCTTTGAACACAATCCGATCCTCTCTGTCCAATTCATACGATAGAAAGAGACCTCGAAACCACCGTTTCGAATTCTATCGCACCTTGTTGTCAATCTCACATGGTAGAAAGAGAGGTCCGATCGAGTCCAGTCATCAGAATCACACTGCAGCTTTTGTAACCTCAAAATGTCAAGTGTTGACAAGTTTTTTGCAAGGTGCACATCAGTACTTTCAGGGGATATGCAACTGTTCTACTTTGTGGTACAAAAGGAGGCTTTAACAGGCTAAGTGAAGGTATTCTTATAGCCCTGAACAAAAAGCCCTATTCTGCGCAATTATTAGCGTTAATAAGGGAGTTTATATTTATTTTAGTACAAATTAGGGATCTGGAATTTGTTTTGTAGTTAGTGTATTTGCCTCCACTTTCCGGTTTGGATTCCTTTCTGGAGAAGTTTTATGTGTCTTTGGAAGTAATCAGTGGCTCTTCTCCAGAACCTCCGATATGTGTGGGTAATGACTTTAGCTCGAGGATAGCCAGTCTAAATTACATCGATGAAAATATGTTTTGTAGTGAAGGAATATTATTACAAATCAGATTGTCACTAGATTTATTTCCAAAGTATTTACTACATAAATAGATAACTATAATGCTCATACCAATATTCAAGATTTAGAAAGGGAAGAAGCTTAGACAACCTTCTCTCTTTGAGCTCTCTACTAGAAATTTACTTAAGGCATCGTAGGAGAGCGGTATATGCACTGTTTGTGAACCTTCGAAGCGCTCTCCCATCTGTTCATAATGAGATATCGTGTTGAAAGTTACATGAGAAAGTCGTAAGTACTAGATTTATCAATATTTCAAGACACTTTTATGAGAACGCCTTTGCCAGTACTAAGATTAAAAAATCTACAAATCACTTTTTTCAAGGTTTTTTGGTGTATTTCGCAAGGGGAAGTGGTTAGCCTTCATTCGTTCGCCCTGATGATAAGAGAACTCAAAATTTTTTAATTATATCAAGTTTATAGAGAAATATCCGTGAATAGATAATTTGGTGGTTTTACTGCAGAATAAATGAGTTGGATCTATCTGAATGCCAGATCTTTGACATATTCTGCTCAGAAGTCTGCCTGCTGGCCAAACTCTGCACATAGTGATACCTTAAGAGTTATCTATGATTTCGAAGCAGGCACATGGTCCACGTACTCTAGACTATATAACACTTTTGTGAGTAGCACTCTCCTATATGGGGTTCAGGTTCAAAGTTAGAACTGTTTGGGCCAGACAGTGTCTGTTTTGATAAATGACTTTGGCGTTCGTGAACGTTAAAAATTCTGGCTACAATTGTTTTTCCCCGATTAGGCATTTCTACGTTGAATGCAATATGATGCACTTGAGAAACTGCCGCGATGGGGGAGCTCGTGTAGGAGTCGAATAAGGTAGTTGCAAAGTTGAAAAATATCTGGCTGAAGAAGGACTTAGAAGCTCGCAGTGTATCGAAAAGTCTTATAATCTGGCCTCAACTAGAGCTGCACCCTAGTAAGCTACTCTGCCTTACCCACAGCACAGCGATTGCATATTTGCCGCCTAAAACTCAACACAGATATGTTTGGACATCTTACTACTTACTTATATCGCAGGAATCTGTCAAGATGTTCTAATTTTTATGGGCCTCAATTGAAGAAAAGATTTCAAAGACTATGTGGTATAAATTTCAGGTTCAGGCTAAAACTTTCATAGGCCATGCCACGAGTTGAAGCTGAGGTACAATATTCGAGAAATGCGTGCTTTTTGTTAAAAAATTTCTCACGTTGTACATTCTTTTCAAAATATCAAAGACAGCATTTCATAAGCTTTTACATAGTTTTTAAAGTAATTTCTCGCTACTCTTTTGATCGAGTAATCGTTCCTACGGTTCAGATCCGACGCTAATTAGTATCAACAACTTTACAATTTTTAAGATCTGCAGGTGCTGGTTTAGAATGTTCTTCCTTTGACTTGCCACTAATGATTCAGTAAAGTAAATTATGACTTGATAACCAATGTGATTGTAATAAAGAATGTTAATATACAAATTCGCGGTTTGAGCAATTTGTACAAGTTTGAGAAGTTTTTATTTGAACATGCTTTTTTCGACTTTTGAATGACCTTTGGTATAGTTCATTGCATTCTTATAAAAACATAGGATTACTATCAATAACTCCGCAATACCGAAATATTACTAGCAAGCCAAGGAGGCAACTTCTGAAATAAAGTATCCCAGTCTCTTTAAAAACGCTCAAACTGTCAATTTGTTTGTACAATTTGTTTATAACATTGATCAACAAAATTTACATTGTTTTTTTTTGTGTTTGAATCAGTCAATAAATCAAACTCAATAAAAATATCCAACCATTGTTTATAACAGTGAAATTAGTTTTACAAAATCATTTACTGATATTATATACTATTATTTCATGCTTTGCGAATTTTCTTCTAGGTGACATTATCTTCACGTAGTGAGTCGTAAATTCACTTTAGTTTATTTATGTCCAGTAGTTGCTACAGGTCATTCCTAATCTTTTTCTTGAATGTACAATGCATAACTGGTTAATAATAGAAGGTAGGCTCTTGTAATATAAGTCATTAGAACAAAAAACCAGAGACCGATTATTACAATTTGTACGGAATCGCAGCTTTTTGAAGTGATGTGGAATTTTCTTCACATGTGTTTCGCAACGAATTTCTTAGATCTACTGCAAGAACGATGTGAATTTGATAATTATATAACATTTCCCAATCAAGAATAGTATTGTCTAATAATTTTCCGTTCTTAATGTTATTACAATCTACTCTAGGTTTTTCATACACTAAAAAACTTACTGGATGTAAGAAAATGCGTTTCTTGGATTTACTTTCTTTGATCCAAGGCATTTTTTACTTCAGCCGAGTAAATATTGTTTAAGGAAAAGAAATTAATCTCTTAACTTGAAGAAATAATGTCTTTGGTGAAATTTCTTGGATAGAAAGGAATATTTTTTATAATAAATGTGAAAATTAATGAATCAAAGAAATTATTTTTCGGCAGCTAAGAATCTAGTTTCTTTGAATCTGTTTTGAACACCCTGAAAAACGTTTCCTCATTTCGGATTCGGATGCAACAACTCAAAATTTTTCAAAAATGATACGTCTCATCAATGATACATTTTTCAATGCGAAGAATATGATATTACATTTCACCTGCTCTTAAAATTATGCATGCAAAGAGTACGATCACATTTTTTGAAATTGTACTTTTATTTGGGAAGGTTGCATAAGTTTCTTATTGACATTCTTTTCAAATAGATACAATAGTTTCCTTGTGACCCATCAATCCACTCAGAAAAATGTTCCTTTGAGTCAAACGAATTTTTAATTTGCTACGGGGTCAGAGAAATATTCTTCTGACATACAAAATATTTGTTTGATTAAAATCAAACTGAATTATTTCAAATACAACGTTGTTTAACTCAGACAAATTTTATTTGAATAGAACAAACAAAAATTTTTATTTTTGATCTAGGGTCATTTAAATGTCTCAAATCTGTTTTCTGAATATCCAGTTTTTTCACTCAACCCAGCTTGGACGATAACTGTGGTCATAATTTAGGTATCCAACAAAGACAGAGTTATCATTAGGCAATCGTACAAAAACGTGTGGTTTACTAGTTATCGGTTGTCTATCATGATTGTATGGATGAAGAAATGCTGATAAAAAAGTATTACTTCCTATTATTACGAAACAACGAAGTAGTTCAGGAATATCATCATTAATATTAATAGTACGATCGAGAGGTTTGATTGTTGAAATGAAACTTCTTCCGCCAGGCATGGATATATACACATTATGTTCTGATCGAAATCCTTGATATGCATATGCAACCCAGAAAGGAATTAGGCAGTTTTTGTAATTTTGGATAAATCCATGAAAAACACGATCATCTGGCATCTGTACGTAAACACTCAAACGTCGATGATAAACATTAGGTGTGCCTGGCGAGGCTGGTGAATTTGCTTTTGGTGGACCTCTTCTTCGTAGAATCGGTCCTGTTGAAGTTCCACCTAATTCTGTGAAAAATAGAGATTTATGAAGTTTTTTCAACGAAACTGCAAAAATAGCGGTTATAGGGCAGATAAGCAAGGACCGACGGTAGCAGATGGGTGGGCATTCACGAGTTCTCGAACGTCAATCACGGACGAGGACGATTAGCGCTGGGATGAAAACCCGTTCGTAGTTGAAAGAGGACATGAATTTTAATCATCTGTGTGGGCGAGAGGGCCTAATTTGAAATTTAAAGAAACTAAAACAGTTCTCTACATACATGTCTATAAATTTTTCCATTTCGCCGATCTCCGCAAAAAAGTTGCACAATATTTAGGATTTTCACATAGGGAAACAAAACTTGCCTAGAACAACATTTTTTGCATAAATTGGTTATGGCGATATTCGCAAATCCAGCAAGAAAAGATTAAAGTAGTTCTCGCTCGATAGTGGAGCATCAAATTTGATAATCAAATTATTATAAAAATTCCCTTTGCCTCAGAATTTAGGCAAATCTTCAAACTTTAAAATACACCTCTCGGTTATATTCAATTAATCAATAAAAATTAATAGTCTTCGATTGAAATAATGTTTATATTAAAATACATTTTTTATTGATAAAATAAACTTTTTATATTCATACCCCCTCCCCCCTTCCCTTGCAAGCAAAAACAGTGGTATGGGATACCAACGTAATCATTGGGTGAATGAGGCAGAGAGTTGTAAATCCCGAAAATTTGTTTCAAGTATCCACACATGTGTCACCGCTGCTTCTCTTAGCATCGGGCTGAAAGGTTCATGATCTCAGCCTGTTGAGAATAATATGTGTCTCACATAGACAATTAGGATGGGGTCTCTGAAAATCAAGAACAAAATATGATATCATGAAATAAAAAAAAACACCAAATCAGCGTACTTCTCGAGGATCGGCGTTCTTCCGTGCGTTTGATCCGAATTTCAAATTTAGGAGGTAAAGTAAGAGCAAGACTGATTCGTCTGTTTATCACCATTAGGGCAAGAAAAGGTCCTACTTCAAGATCAGTATTTGCAAATTGGATGCAAACAGATCTAAGAGAAACTGAAATAAATACCTCCGCATGGAATATCCGATCAACAATTACTTCATCACGTTTCCGAGGAATTTTACCAATGAAGAAAATGTTTCATAAAGAAAACTGGGAAGGTCAGAATGCATTTTTCAAGCATTATTTCAGAGAAGTGGATAGACCAGTTGCTTCATTTCAAGAAGAGAATATCGTTCAGGATTTTTCGATCTTTTTAAAGAAAATATCACTGATGCATTTTATAATGCAGTCAAGTGATCTGACGAAAGTTGTATGCCTGTATGATATATTGGGTAAACCTGGTTTCTTTTTACAGCATCATCCACGCATTGGGTTCGAAGAAACGTTCATAACAGGTGGGACTTACAGCTGAATATGGAAATAGAATCACTAGGACCCCGGTAAAACAACATAGAAAAAGTTCCAGAGCTACCGGATGAGGTACTAAACCCCAGACTCATAGCAGGAAGTTCAACCGGTCAACAGCCTGAGCCCCGATTATATTATTATATTACATCACACTTACTTGTAAAGTCGAGAAAAGCTATGCAGGTGAAGAGCAATGTGGCAGTCTTCATTTTATCTGGATAGAGACAACGATAGAGAACTGAAAACTGATTGTTTTAAATATGAATCAGCAGCTTATGTGAGCAGTTAAAGTCTTCATTTATTCTTGAAAAGTGTGGACGGAGGCAGATTTCTTATCTCACAATATAGTTATTTTTAATATCTACTTGATTTATTTCATGTAGAACCTTGAGAATTATTTACGTTGATAAACGTTTTACCATCGGTCATCAATACGGTTTACGAAAAAGTATTTTTTTTTTCTAGATCGGAATACTTGGATTCTGTGAGTGAAGAATGCCTCCCTAATTTTTTCAGATTCTTAGATATTTTTGAAGAGGTTGAAAGCATCAACCTCGTGTGAAAGTTAAGGTTATTGCAGTTTTTAATCTACAAAAATATAAATATTAATTTTAGAAAATATTCTTTGCATGAAGATTGTCTCCAATACAATGCCCACAATTTCAAATTGTTATACCATGTGTTGAAAAAGTAATTTTGGATCAAAAAGCGTAGGCGTAGAAGTTATAGATAGCATTTTTGTAAGTAATGCTTTAAAGCACAATGATGATGCCAGTTACAAACCCAGAATCAAATCGACATTTTTCAATTTTTTTTCTAGAACGTTACTGATGTTTGAATATTTAAATATACCCAATTTATCTACGCGTATTCAGGAAGATACATGCAAGCTGTTAATATTTTAAGGTTTTTTTAAGAAGGTGGAAAGATAGTGCATCAGGACCCTGGACAGGTATGAAGAATGATTCTAAATCAATTTATAAGAGCTTTAGTTCTGCTACGTTTACGAAGGTGTTTAACTTTTTTTGTAATTTACAGGTTTTATGTGCTGATCCCAGAAAAAAACTTTAAAGCCTAGATATTTAAAACAGAATTGTTCATTATTGAAATCCTGTTCGTAAAATATTTCTCATTTTAAACAGTTACATTTAAATTACACTCAAATTAATCTTTTACTAAACACACTTAAATTAAATTTAAGCTTTATTAACTTCAAAAGATAAGAATTAGATACGATAGCAGTAATGGAGATTGAATCAAAATACGGTTTTGAATTATAGATATAACATTTGGTTTCTAAATGACAGCTGAATTCGTTTTTCAAGATACGTTCTATTCAACAACATGGCTATTTCCTTCCGCCTAATTAACTGTTTTAAATATTATTAGATTTCAAGGTTTGATAACTATAAGTGCACATCCTAAAATTGGTGCTCAAACTTACTACATTCGGAAATGAACAAGAAGAAATGTAATACTCATTGTTATTCATATTATATTGTATTTCATTCACTTGTAAAATTATGCATTTCAAGAGTAAGATTAATTTTCATACAATAGTTTCTATTTGTGGCTGTTACATATAGATTTCATATTGAAATTTTTCTATGTATGGACATAAGTATTTTCTACTGGTATAACGCTGAAGAAAATATATGTTATCTGTTGTCGTAAATATACTTAGGAAAGAATCTACATTTCTATTATATAGTTCAGCGTTTCCCAAACTTTTTTCGCACTTTTCAGAGATGGGCAGGGCCGCCACCCTACATTTTTTCACAATGCTGGAACCCAAGGGGATTACTTCGTCGAAATGTTAATGAATTAAACTTTAAATATCTGAATCAATTTCCTGATATAATTTTAAGAAAACGAATTAAAAGTTTATGAAAATCGGTAAATATCTTCAATCCCAGTTGAGAGTTCTTCTAATTTTGCATGCTCTTAAAGATTTACTTCATTACTGAAAATATTAACCAATTTTCATGAAAATTTTTTTCATTTTCTTGAAATTATATCAGGAAATCGTATAAGCTAATTAAAATTTAATTGAGCCCTGTCTTTATAATTTCAGTTATTGGTACAGGACTTAATCTTATGACAATGAAAAGGGACATCATAGCAAGTACTCGAAAGTAGACAGTCTGCACTAGTTTGGGAATCGCTGATATAGTTCATCAAAACCAGTTATTTTCCTGAAGCCAGCTGGGACGACGGCTGCTGCAGTCACGAGTTAGCTCTCCCACAAAGACAGTGTTATCATGTGTCATTCGTACAAAAATGCGCGGAAGAGTAGTTGCCGGTAGTGGTTTATAATCGTAAGGACGAAGATATGCTGACAAAAAATTGTTAGTTCCTATTTTCACAAAACAACGGTGTTGTTCAGGAATATCGTCATTGATGTTAATATTATGATCAAGAGGTTTAATTGTTGCAGCATAACTTGATCCATCAGGCATTGCTATATAAACTTGATATATTGAAGAATATAAATAACGATTATCTGTGATCCAGAAGGGGATTCGACGGTTTTTCGGAATTTTGAGATATCCAGAAGAAACAAGATCATCTGTCATGTGTACATAAACACTTGGACGACGATTAATAACGGTAGGTGGTAGTGAAATTCCTCTTAGTGAGCTTGCTTTCGGTGGGCTTGCTCCTGGGGGACTTCTACTTCTTCGCACTGCACCTAAGTTTGTAAGAAAATACGGATTTATTAAGATTTTCTACACATACTGTGGAAATATCTGTTAATAAGTTGATAAGCAACGGGCGTTTGGAAAATCATGAGTAAATTCTACTTGAAACAAGCTTACGGGCAGAGACATTTTTTCTGAAAAATATATAATGTATGACAACTTCAAGAGTACAAGGTATGCAATTTTATGATAAAAGTCCCTGAGGAAAATACATCCTCATTACTATTTATGAAATTGTTAGGATAGTGATAACCTGGTCGGATAGAATCACTATAGCACTTTTATGCAATCGAAAATCAAATTATCCGTAGCCGGATGACGTTGACAGAATATTTTTAAGAATAACTGCAGCGTCTCTATCCGCTCTTAGGACGAAAAATCTCGCGGTTTTCGTCTTATAAAAGAACTGGATGTTGGAAATCCATATTTCTGTAGGCGATGTCTCTCATTTGTCAATAATATTATCATTATATAAGATCACACTTACTTGTACAATCAAGAATAGCCATGCAGGTAATGAGCAAAATGAAGACCTTCATTTCGCTTTTTAGAGAAAACCGTAAAGAACAGAAAATATACTTCCGGTTTTTTAATTGAGTGTTGGAGTCAACCTTCACTGTCTGATTGCTGAGCTTTATCTGTTTTAACTTGGCGTGAAAAAATAATATTGTTAATATCAGATGTAATTATTTTTCATATCTACTTGATTTATTACTCATACAGCCTTCTCACTTATTTTATTTGACTTTTTGTTTACCACCTATATCAGGAAAGTTGATTAACAACGGTTTTGTTAGCTGAATTGTAATAGTTCGATTCTGCGGGTGAAAAAACTTTAGAAAATATATCCAGCTTAGAAAAAAGGATGAAACTAGCATCAATTTTACGTCTAATAGTTCGACTTTGAAGGTAAGTACAGCACTTCCAAAGAGACGAATTTTAGGTCTCTTCAACTTCTTCCCGCTAACTCGTCACTTTTTCTCCCTATGGAAAAAAATGTTGAGTTCTTTTTTCGTGAGATTTTCCAATGGCCGAAAACTTTGAGTTCTCAAATCCGAACTATTACGCATGCGTTCAGCAAAACTGTTATTAGAAATTACCCGAAAATTGGGAAAAATATTCGTAGACTACCATAAGTTTCAACAAATTTCATAAATTTCTATGAATTTCCGCAAATTACATGAATTTCAAAATATATGGTTATTCATGGAAATTTGTTGCATTTATGATAATTTACTGGTAAGTTCTGATAACTTTGATGCTATTTCTACTGGAAGGTATTCTTTAATTTTTGTGGGCAATCAAAAACCAATTTCAGCCATCTATGTGAATCAAGAATGTTTAAGATTGAAACATGGAACATTCCAATGGAAGATTCGGAGAATTCCAAAAAATGTTTCAGGAAGATTCCCGGTAATAGATAAAATGTTCTTCTATCAAGGAAGGTTCCCAGGAAACAATAATTAAATCAATAAAATAGGAACAATTCTCATTAACATCCCCCGAACCTTCCTTCGAAACCTTTATTGATACGCGGATTCTTCTCCAGTTCCGGAAACCTTACCGGAACTTTTTTCGGAATTCTCTGAACCTTGCATTGGAATGTTCCAGGAATGTTCAGGGAAACTTTTGTGATATCCTAGAAAGCATACGCCGAAGGTTTCTTTGGGTTTGTTTCTTTTTAGACTTTCTTGGTTTCATTGGTTTTCCTCCCCCCTTTTGTTTTGATACCTCTGCTATTGAATGTTTACACTTTCCTTCTGAAGTTTTTGAATTACTTTCTTTTGATTTTTCTATTGCAGGCTTTTCTGGTATTAGGAAATCCAAATTTGCGCCTTTATTTGAAGTTTTGAGTTCATCTGCCTTTGATTCTACTGGTTTCATCATTTCTAATTATTATTCTTTTTCCCCTGACTTTAAATGACGCAATGCATGTGACATAGCTGACTAGTGTTGAACAGTTTTAAAATCTTCTGTACTAGTACTTCTGTCTTTATGAGTACTGAAGATGTCTGCACATCCCGGAGGGTTATTTGCTTCTGAAATCATTCAAATCTTGCTTTACCATAATCTTAAAAACTCGGAATTAGCGATTCAAGATTTCAGATCTCTCACTGTGACCTGATGGATGTCATAAAATCACTTAAGCCACCTTCCAAGATTAGCGGAGATTTTTAAAGATCTTGAAAATTTCCGAGATCTTTTGCAAGATTTAGAACAGGTTTTCAACTTTTTTTGAGTAGCTAAATCTTGGGATATCCAAAATCTTGTCAATCCTAACTGGATTTCCATGATTCTGAATTTTTCATATTTTCATTTCTCTAGTGACTTTTGATAAGATTTCCAAAGTGGATAGCCTCTCGGTACATTAATTATTATTTGAAATTATGGCTGTAGTATGGCAAATGCAGCTCATCAGAATTAAAAAATTGAGAAATAAAAAAAAAATTTTAAATAAAAAGGAACCGACTTCAAGTGTGCATAGAACGAATTTTTGTATCCAACCATCCCTGAAGCATTGTCGCAAGCAAGCGAAACAATATTCTCAATATTTTATATAAACATAAAGTATCTCAATATTTTCAGTCAAATATTTGAAGAATGCTTCTTTTAAACGTTGAGCTGGGATGGGTATGTATCTATTGCAAAGAGTTCAATTTTTTTCTGAACTGCAACAATGACGTATTTGTTCGTTCCCGCAATATTTTGTCTGCAAAAATTATACCCATACCTATTTCTGCGTCTTGAACACCGCGAAGAAGTAGCTCATAATCACAGGTTTTTTTTAGATAACGCTGTCGTCTTTCAGAGAGGATGCTATTCTTCATGTGTGATCTAAAGAACTCGCTTGTTTCTTTAAATTATAAATATAAACTGTCATAGCTTGAAAATAAAAGGAGGTGTTTCGGGTTCTAATCGTATGCAAGAGGTACGAATCTTGTCGACGTTTCGTGAACATTGCAGCCACGGAGTAATAATAAGGAGACCGATCTCCGTACATTCGTTCTGACTGCGGTAACTGTACATCTATTGCCGAGCTCAGACGTTTCTAATCAGCACATCATGGCCATTCGGTCCTGCGCACTGTGATCTGCTACCTCGTTTTCTCCCGCGAGAAGTGTGCGAGTGAGCGTTAGTCAATGCGTGTCCATGACAACAACTCCGTGATGACAACAACGCCAGAAAATTCGGGTTATATGAATGTTTTGCAACTTATGGCAAAAGTTTCTGCAAAGTTAATAAGTGCAATTTGGAAAATCAAAGAAGCAAGTGCAAATTTGGCGTGTTGTGTTCCCAAGTGCCAAACATCCTACTGGAACAAAAGCACGCAAGGGATAACACTTTCGTGTACATTTTCGAAAATTTGGAACAAAAATTTGAGGAGTTTTTTGAGCATTTTCAAAAGTTTCACAAGAACGAGAAAAATTATTTAGATTCCTAGAGAAATTGAAAAAGATTTCTTATTTTGAAAAATCAATTTTAAGAGAATATTTATAAAGATTTTCCGAATTATAAAAAAATAATCTGGAAGATTTTAAGGCAATTTTTTTTATTTTGCACGATTAATCAAAAGTTTCAGAAACAATCTGAATCATTTCAAAAAATATTGAGAAGTTTTGAATAAATTTAAAAGAGAATTTCAAATTTGAAACTATTTAAAAAAAATGTAATGTAAAATGTAACTTTTGAAGATTTTGAAATAGAATTTTAAAGTTTTTTAAGGATTTTCAAAAATGTGATGATAATACAAAATTTTATTACAGATTACTGCGAGAATTTGAAGTGATTTTTCATTTTTAAACATTTTTAAGAGAATATTTAAGAACATTTCGAACAAATTATAGTGTATAAATACCGATTGAACAATTATTAATCGATAAAGATATACAATTGAAATAATTTAACTTCTAATTTTAAAAGTGTTCACCTAAATATTAATAATATTTACGGGAACGTAACCTCAGTTTTCAGTTGTCATTAAACACGGCACTCACTCGGACACTTCTCGCGGGAGAAAAGAAGATAGCAGATCACAGTGCACAGGACTGAATGGCCATGATGTGCTGATTAGAAACGTCTGAGCTCGACAATAAATGTACAGTTACCGCAGTCGAAACTCTTGGCGCTTTCTACAGCATGATCGGTCTCCTTATTATTACTCCGTGATTGCAGCCCACTTTTTCAGGGCTAACCTGAAACTGAAGTTTCAGGTTATATTCTTTTTATATAATTATACTCTCTGTGATGCCTGTGATTGGCCAGAGCGCCCCACCGTGGAGATTGGTCGAACCTGTTTGGTCAATCAAGTGTTTTTCTCTAAATCCGGGAGGACGGAAAGCCAAATCGGATTGGTATCATAGTCATTGTCCCTATTGATGTTATAAGGGTGTGTTGAGATTTAGATTACGTCCCTATGTTTTCTTGGAAAAATATTGTATGTTTTTGTGATGACAGTCATTTTGTCAGATGAAATGCTATGTCCTGGTTGTTTAAAAGTTGCCCTATTTTCGCAGGTTTTGTAACACTGGAATGCCTACTTGCGAAATGATATAAAAAAATCTAAACTGGCCTCGAAATAAAACGTGATCATATATTTTGTTATTTGTGCTTTTAACATATGAGCCGTTCTCTAGAAAAACGGCTTAAGTCGAAAAATGTCGTTTTTCGATACTTGCATTTTTAAGTACGTACAGTGTTTAATAAGTGGTTATATTTATTTTCGCGTACTTTAGATGTTTCGCTTAAAAGTTATAGTATCCAATAATGAATTGCGACCGGCCAGAAAAAACTACACATTACGTATTAATATTTATCAGCGTATTAAAAAATAAAACTTAAGCCGTTTTAACGGAGAAGGACTAAAAAAGTCTTCAAAAAGATGCGTAACGTATGATAAAGTGATAGTATTGCAATAATTTTATTTTAAAGTCATTAGACATTATGACAATTACATTTATATCAATATTATTATAAAATATTTTTTATATATAATATGCCCGTAACTACTGCGTGCGCTCGGGTCGCAACGGACAGCATTCTATACCGACTGTGTAAGCTTAGCCATTGGTTTAAAATGCTTGAAATTTCACATACACATAATAGAGCCGCGCAGCAATGTAATAATTCATAAATTTTAGAAACGACCTAAATCGACTTAAGCCGTTTTTCTAGAGAACAGCTCATATCAGGTTCGTTAGCAGCATTTTTTCAGCTGCCCGAAATGTGCGAAAAATGATACACCCAATCAATAATATCGACGCCTGCATTTTATACAGCTCAACGACGCATTCAGGCTATCTACAGCGCAGCGTCACGTCGCGCCGCGTCGTCGCATTGAGTTGGCGACGCGACGCACAGTGGGAAAGAAATTACTTTTTTGGTTCAAAATAAAGTACAGCCTACAGATATCAACCCATTTAGACAAAAAATTCTTATTTTAATCTGATAAGATTTCTAAGATAATTGTCTAGCATGATTTTTATAGTAGGCTTATTTTTTTATAAATAAACAAATACGACGGAAAAAATGGCAATTTTTTCTTTCTGACGTTCCCAGTGCTCGTCAATAACAGGAAAATTGTTGAAATCATCGAAGTTTCATAGAGTTACAATAGTTAAAGACGTTCGAATATTATATAATGTACAACAGAATAGTTATAAACAAATTATTTGTTAAAAGAATGTTTTCTACGGTTGATATTATAAACAAATTTAATGAACAAATGGATTGACCAGGCATTTTTCGACAGGAAAATTCGTTTTTCTATGCCATCCTTCTAAATTAGGAACCTTATGATAATTTTAGCAAAATTCATAATTTATTGACTAATTTCTTGATTTTTTTCAAGCAAATTTAATTAAAAAATGCATTATTTGGGCATTTATCGGCAAAATAATTCGATTTTTTCCAATACCAGTCCTTTCAGTTGGGAACTTAATGACATTTCTAGCAACATTCATAATTAGTTGATGAATTTTATGATTTTTAAAAACAAATTCAGTTTTTTAAAAATGCATTAATCAGGCATTTATAAAAAGAAAAGTTCGGTTTTTTCGATGTCCGTCTTTTTCATTGGGAACTTTATGATAATTTCAGCAGAATTAATCATTGGTTTATGAATTATATATATTTTTTTAAACAAATGTAATAAACAAATGCATTATTCGGGCATCTGTCCTTTGACAAGGGCTGATCTTCTACATTTCTGTGATAGTTCCCTTGCATTTTCTTTTCAAAGAGCTGTTGGCGGAAGCTTTCTATACTTGGGATTTAAGAAGTGAGGTATACAGATGGAGTAATGTTAATTCCTCTCTTCTGAAGTTAAGATTCAAGCCATTTGCCTCGGCCGCCCGATCCACAGCTTTGTAAAGCAACGCTGCTTTGCCAATTATTTCGTGTTTTCTGACCATTGTTAGAAGAAGATCACTTCCCTTTGCATAGAATTTCATTCGCTAGAACAAATGATGTTCAAATATAGAAATCACAAAAATTATTTGTCCGTATATGTCCCAGTCGGGCCTGTCACAAGTACGTAAGCTTGTTAACGTACCGAATGTTTTTGCTGAATACGGTTGCACAACTTAATAAGCTGTCGCGGACAATAGTGGATAGATGGTCTCACAGGAAAAATCCCCAAACCAAAGCGTTTAGGGGACCATCTTCCAGCAGCAATGAGATGTGTGGCTCTCAGGGAGGGAGCCCCAAAGAATGAGCCTCGAAAACCATATCGAGAGCAGCAGTTCAAATGATATACCGACAGTTGCAGGTCATATGACA
>CAKNXH010062392.1:63196-89432 GCA_932178445.1 Andricus quercusramuli
CCCCCCTCTGCTAAGAAGAAAACGATGGTGGTTTTTAATGATGGAATTCCGAAAAAATACCTGCTGCATAAAGGGACAAGTGGTGGTCGCTGAAATCACTCTACTCCCGAAGAGGGATATAAAAACCCAGGAAATGGCAAAGTGTGTGGCTGAGGGATGAGTGTCATTGAAGTGGCTCTATCCCCAATAATCGGTATGAAAAGCGAAGGCCGGGCTGGCATGAATGAAGGGGGTACGACTGGGGTGTGGTTTCGATCAATTTCGCATTACCTCCTAGAAGGAATATACAAAACCAAGGAAATGCTTAGAAAGTGGAAGGGGGTGGCTGGGGGGCCAATTTTGCCGAAGATACTCTTCTTCACATTAGAGGTATAACATCTAGGGGGGAAGAGTGTGGCTGGGGCATGGTTCTCGCCAAAGTTACTATATCCAGATAGGGTATAACACGGGATGGGGTGGAAAGGACGTGTGTGACCGGCGGGAAAGTGTCGGGGAAGTAGCTCTATCGCTGAGGAGGCGTATAAAAACGGGGTGAAACCTGGAAATGGAAAAGGGTGGAGCAGGCGTGTGGGTATCACCGACGTCATTCTATTCCTAGAAGGAATTCAAAAAAAAAGGTGGGGCATTTTTCGGAAATAATTTTAGCATAAAAAATGTATGCACTTTGAAATTCATTTGAGATTCGATTTAAAAGTTTCAGATTTGTGTTTCTCGCAAAAAATTGTCATCTACCCGGGTTGGTTCCAGAATATGGAAGGGGTAGGATAAACGTGAACCGTCAACGGGGTGAGGGAAGAGAAAGGAGTGGAAGGACAAATGTACGAGGTACGAGGGAGGCGTGTGATTTTTCTCTCGTAGTGGTGAGAGAGGGAGAGGGAAGGAAAAGAGAGGTCCGTCGTGGCGGTAATCGGGAGTAAGCGAGGTTCTGGCTAGCTAGTTCGGCCTAGCAGGGCGTGGTCGTGGTTGCGCAGGTGTCTTGCAACCAAACCAGGCGTCAAATTGCTGCAACGTGTCTCGTTCTATGTCGCCTTTTATCAGGCACTGTCAAGCCGAGAGACCGTCCATTAGTGGGAGAGGAATAGAGAGAGACATAGGAACGTGGTCGCCGAGTGCGGCATTTTTTTTTTATTTTGTGTTGGCTTGGGGGGGGGGGGGGGGGGTAAGGATAGGAAGGAAGATGTGGTGCCCGAAGCCCTAGGTTGGTTGGCGACGACCCTTTTTTTTTAGAAATCAAAAATGTAAAACATGACTGTGCGTCCCGAGGACGCCGTGGCGGGGTACCGAGGAGAGACGGCAAGAAGGTGTCTGGTCGTCGCCCGAACCTGGGTCGACGACGGCGGCCGCTTGTTGAGGAGTCGCGGTAACGGGACTCCGAATGCTTTCTGCTGCGTGGGTGGCCTCCGGTAGCTGAGGCGAAGGTGCCCGAGCTTCGTCCGCGACACGAGGAATCCCCGAAGAAGATGCAGACTGTGCGCGAAGAATGGCCCCAGGCGAATGTAACCGCTGTTGCGGGGGTTCCTGCAAAACCCACGGACGAGGTGGTGAGTTATAGCAGTCCACGTCTATAGGACGGCTAGTGTCTTTTCCACGGCGGGTAATGTTGACCGGAGGAAAAGCGTATCTTGGTTCGCGTATGAATTCCGGAACCCGAAGGTGAGGGTTCCCCCTGGTAACTGCGGGCCGTCGGCGGCGCGGGTCGTAAGTCCCAGGACGGCCTCTTCTAATATCCAAAAAGTCACCAGCCGATACCGGGAAATAATTGGGGTACCGCGGGATCGTGAGCTAAATCGGCCGCCCGGGTGGCTTCCTCCTCTGCACATCGCGTCGTCGTGCATCGGCGAGCTGTCTTTTCTGTTCGTCTTCTCGTCGCCGAGCCTCGGTGATTTGTCGCGCTCGTTCCTCGGCTACCCATCGGGCCTCCGCGACCCGCCTCGCTCGTGCGGCGGCGATTCGTTGTACCTCGATGGGAAGTCGACGCGCGCGTTCCTCCGGCCCCGCGTTGGCACGACGCACCCGAAGGTTTTGCGTCCGCTGGTTCGAACGGTTTCGTGGCGCACCCTCTGTCATCAAGAGTGTTATCGGTACTTCACGAAGGTCCCAACTTCACTGCACGAAACCGAAGAGCGAAGAATTTACTCCCCGAACGCAGTTCCGAACCGAGATGGTAATTTACTACAGAGCCTGATGAAGAGAGGGAAGTGATATGACGCGGAAACAATTAACAGACTAAACTATCACTTAATAAGACGCAACTGGATTTTTTTTTTAAATAAGGAAGTTTCACGGTGCGGGTTCCTGACCAGAAGGGTCAACACTACGACTAATCACGGAGACCGCTGAAGAGCAATCTATTCTAACAGCGAACACAGGCGCGAAGAGCACTTGATTTTACACGCGAATCTAATTCTGGACTCAGGCCGTTAAAGAGCGAACTTAGTCTACACAAAACCTAACTTTGGATTCAGACAAAATGCTATAAGTGTCCACATTGAAACTTTGTCGCCATGAATATAATAATTTCCTGACAAAATTTGTGCTTAAGGATAATGGTGTAATGCGGTGCTTGTAACATATATCAATCTATTGAAACAAAAATTGATAATGCAATGGCAAAACATGTAACACGTGGATCAATATCTTAGTTTCGCTTTATTCAGTGAAACAATTTAATTCATATCAATTGAGATATTCAATTATTAAGACTTCCAAAAAAGTCCACGTGCATTAAATGAATAAACTGGAGGCTATATTTTAGGTTTAAATATTATCCAAAGCTATGGACATACAATATTCAATATTTCGACATTTTTTATTTGGAGTTGTTAACTACATTTATCTACATGTGACACATGTCAAACTACAAGGAAGCCAGAAGATCAATATTAACAGAGATTTGAAACATTTGGAACAAAATACTATAAGCTTCAATGACTTTTTTGCAGGTGTCATAATAGATGAGAAACACCCAAAGAACACTTTTCACCTGAAAAATCAAACAATTATCTGAGTTATGATAATTCTTTCGCAGTTTAATATGACATTCATGAATTTTTATACTGAATCTAACCTTACTTCCTTAGAACTTCACTGAAAGACAACGGCTTTGCAAATCTTCCTTAAAAGAAAGAATTCGTTGGCAATTTAGCAATCTACTACAGGAAATGTTATTTCACAATTTTTAAAACAATTTTTGGGTAAAAGATCCTCAACGAAATACATTCTCATCACTGTTCATGGGATCGTTAGTAGAGTGATACCTTACAATTTGGATGGATAGAAAAATCGTCGCACTTTATTCTAATCGAAGATCAAATTTGTACGCGATAGATAATTTTTACTGAATTTCAATGGACTTCTTAAGGCTTTCACAATGAAAAATTTAAAAGCAATAAAGAATTTCATCGAATCAATTAAGAATTTTTTTCGGCGACAGAGGTTTTAAATTGAGTGTAAAAACCAAACTTCAATGTCTGATTACAGAGATTCATCTATTCTTCTAAATATTGTGCTAGGAAGTAAAGTGTTGCCACAAATATATACTTTTTCAATCTATTTGATAAATCACTAATAAAAACTTAAGACTCATTTAGAGTTACAAATTGCTTAACATCTATATTTGACGATAGGTAAAAAAACATTTTTTGAAGTTATTTCTTCTTGCTGTATCACAACATTTTACATAGGTAGACAGCATCAATTTCATGTAGAAGTTGAGATTTTTCTAATTTTCGGAAAAAATTGACAATATTTTGATGGATATGTTTTTAATAAATTTTTTTATGCTGATTCCACATCCAGCTTTCACATTAATGTTTTAGAATATCCACGTTTGCCACATATACCACTATCTTTAATCGAATCACGTGGTGTTTCTGTGAGTACACAAATTAAGTGTGTATATAGTTTTAACTTTTCTCTCTTAAAGCAATAAATTGTAGATACGATATGGTGATAGAAGGGGACTTAGTCATTTAACTTGTTTCACCATTTTCCTTCTCGTTCTTTCAGTATAGTAAAAAATATTACACAATCGCGTTCTTATATTCCTATATACAGATAGAAAAAATACTGACGCTTAAGATCAATTTTATTCCTCCCACTACAATATTTTAAAGGTGACATAAATCTCTGTAGTTACACACTAAATCAAATCAAAGCTTATATTTTCACCGCAGATTAAATTATCCCAAAATTTGTTTTCAGTTCTCCATGGCTGCCTCCATTAAGAAACAAATGAAGATCGTCATTGTACTCTTGATCTCCACAGTTTTTCTTAATTTTGCAAGTAAGTGTCATTTCATATAATACTGATAATAATAACAAATCAGAAAGACCCTAAGAGAGAAATGCTTCTAAAAAATAAAAGTTGTGTGCCGATCGGATAAAAACTAGACAGCGTTTCTATAAGTCCAGATTGTGATGTATAACTTCACTAACGATTCCCTGAACGATGTTCAACAAGTGTAAAATAAATTCTAGTGTCATAATTTATAAAAATAAATGCAAATTTGACTCAAAATCATTACACAGCCGCGAAAATTTTCCGAAAGTTTTTAGTGAAATTTACGTATAATTTCGTGGAACCAAGTGCTTATCTACTTATTTACAAATATTTTGTACAGTATGTTTAGAAAACCTTAATAAATGTTCACTTTTTAAATTAGGTGCAATGTTGGGAAGAGTAAGTCCACCGATAGCAAGTCTACCAAATTCAAAGCGGCCAGCTATTTCTCTTCAACGTACTCGTACAAGTGTTTACATACACATGATGGATGATTGTGTTTTTTCTGGAGATCTTCAAGTTGTCAAAAACAGTAGACTACCTTTCTGGGTTACACATCCAAATCAAGCATATCATTCAGAACATTTTGTTTTTATAAGGCTGCCTAATGGCAGAGGCTTGGTTACAAGTGTCAAACCTCTTCCTCATGGTATTGATATCAATGACGATATTCCGGAAAAACACCGCTGTTTTGTGTCAGTAGGAACTAATACTATTTCATCTGCATTACTTCACCGTTATAACCATCGAAAACCGCTACCAGAAACTACTTTCCCGCGCATTTTTCTACAAATGCCAGATGGTAATAACACTCTTTATGTGGGAGAGTTACATTATGACTATGGTCATCGTCCTAGCTGGATTTCATGAAAAAATGGATATTAAAAACTAGATATTAAAAACTTGGATATTCTCCTTAAATCTGTATATATTTTTGCAGTTGGTGGGACACAAGGAAATCCTTATATCTATTTAAAGGAAAAGTTTAAAGTGAAAACTATGTAACATTCCCGAATAAAATCATTATTTTGCAAAAATTATCCGAACTCTTTGACTGTATGATTGTACAAAGAAGTGAAATCTGACGTAATATAATGTTTATTTTGTTCCCTTAATTCGAATCTGAAATGAAAATATTACCATTGCTTGTAGTTTTTGAGGTAATGAAGTTTAAACTAAAGTCAGTGAAAGAAAAATCGCAGAAAACGAACCCGATTGTTGGAGATTTTGAGAAACCATTTTTTATGTTATATAGGGGTAGCCCGGGCGAAGCGAATATGTGAAGAAAAGCTGTACAAAAGCAAGTAAAATTTTGCAATTGGATGAAGTTTTTGTTTTTGAAAATAATTTTGTATATTGATTCAGGTTTAAAAAGCGAAAGATTCAATCAACTTTTTACTAACGAAACCTAAACAATGGATTGTATTCGCTATGTTCGACAGAGCCCCCTGGCACTTTCATGTAGGCCTGTATTATAAAAGTTGGCTGAAAGGTGGATCACGGCCACCAGGCGAAATCGTGGCGCCGAATATCTATAGGGCCGACTTTCTTTAAAATACATGGCAAAAATGCAAATATTTATGGTTTTTAAGAATCTGAACCGCTTTTTCGTGTTTTTTCAGTGGAAAAAAGATGTTAAATGTTTTTGGCATATACTAGTATAAAATGTATAACGATAAAAGTGAAATATATTAAGTGTGTAAGTGATGAAATGTGTGAAAGCAATACAAAAAATTTTTCCAAGATAATACATTTAATATAATAAATAAAGTAATAAAAATAAAATTGTTATTAATTAAATAATTAATCAATTTAGGAACTTTAGTGTCACGATTTTAAATTAAAATTAAAAGGTACTTTGCGTCGTAAAAATTCATGTACCTAATTTAATATTAAAACATTTTATTTTAAAACCGTATAAAGTAACTTACCAAATTATTTTGCAATCATGAGAATGGCAATAATCAAGAGGTATGTATATGAGATTAATAAAAAGGCAATTTTTCAATAAAAACGGATAATTCTTATAACTCTTATATGAAATATAAAATTTCAATACATAAAATGAATGCAACAAGCATTTCAAAAAATTATTACTTTCTGTAAAACACAACCGTAATAGTATGTAATTTTATCTACAAAAAAACGTTTATATTTTCTTTAGATTAGTTAAATTAGTGAAATTCTTCAAACCAGTTAAATTTCCTTTTATACGGAGTCTACAAAAAATATTTTATTTAAAATTTATTCTTTCAATATTAAAATTTTGTTAATAATAAATAAATATTTTTACCAAAAATAAGTATAGCGCGTTCTCAAATTTAAATAATTGCCAATATAAAATAGTGTGCCAAGAGAATATGATGAATTATTGATACTCATATACAAATTATTTGCATTTTTTTTGGGAAATCTTACAAATTTTTAATAGAAAATATATTTTTTGGAGCTAAAGATATTATTATTTAGTTCTTTAAATTATTATTTTTTCAAAAACTAATAATTTTATGCCACGAATTCATGTTTAAACTCTGGCGGAATTTTTATTTCAAAGTACATAATAAAAAAAAGCAATGTAGGGTAAGAGCACCAGTTATTGGCACCTTAAGAGGAAATTTAGACTTTAGGAAATAAATAAACACATAAAATATTGAATTCTGAAATAGTGATAATTACACCGGCAGTCCAAATTTTATGCAGAATAGACTGGAATGTTGAATTATTATTCAAAGTTGAAAAAAACTTGAAAAATTATTAAAAATAAGTATGTAGTCCCAAAATTTTAGTGCTTGGCACTGCTAACCCCAGTTATTGGCACCCCTCGTCACCAGTGATTGGCACTACACTCACATAACCTCTTCAAACTTCTGTAATTGCGTTAAAACATTGATAAAAACAAATTGTGCATCTGAAAATATGAAATAAATTTCCTATTAATAATTCTAAATTTAGTATTTTATAAATTTTGTTTTTGGACAAGTGAACATTTTTGATAGAAGCTATAAAGCCTAGCCATGTCACATGTGTTCTTTGGCATATGTTTTTCTTTCCTCAGAGATACTCTCTGACGGGCAAACATATGGCAATAAATAAAATAAAAACCATAAATGTTACTAATTTTCTCATTTTCTACTTTAAACTAGAAAAATTAAGAAACAAATTCAAACATGGATACATAAATAAAGTTAAAACAAATCACCCACCGATTAAATAAAAACTTTGGCTATTTATAATAACATGAATTCCTGCGTAACATTTAAAACATTGTACGACAATATTATTAAACACAATATGTATAAAGATAATAAAATTCTATTTATAATTTAAATAAAACCAATATTTACCTATACCTCGAGGCCTAAAAAGAATAAAGAATTAAATGAACAGAACTTTGGAGGTTACGATTACCGGTATATACCGGTATTAAAATGACAGCTTCATTTATTATAATTGTTAGCTACTTTTTCGTCTACCTAGTAAAGACTTTTGTTGTTCCGGCACTTTTAACACTTCATTTTATCAGAAATACGTGAAATGGCTCATGTCAACACAAGGTCTTGAGATTACATAACCTCACTTTTTTCCGGCGAGGCAGGGGTGCCAATGAATGAAATCATTCCCGAATCGCATGGTCTGGTCATTGGCACTGGGGTGCCAACGACTAGAGACCATACTTTTTGTATTAATTTCCATTGGCACCCCCCTAAAATTAATAAATAAATTATTGCCGAGGTTCATTCCTCATTTTGATTATATTGCAAGTATTTCTTTTCAATATTCACAAAAATTGGAACAGATTTACTTGTTCACAACGTTGTTTGAACAAAATTAAAAAATGTTGTCAGCTAAAAATTTTCTTTAGAAAACCGGATAAATTCTTGGCACCCTAAGAACTGAAGTGAATTCATTATTTTATCACTAAATTTGACATTATTTTGTAGATAAACGTTTATTTTTCAGCCTGCTGGCCTTAAAAAATTGACTTGCTTACACATCCATTTTTTACAGAATTTTCTTAAAACTAACCCTTAAAAACTAACATCCTTCCATTCCTTATCTCTAAGCCGCACGCTCGTATCGCCTTGCCTTCCTCGCTTCGCCTCGCTCGCATATCCCTACTTTTTCGCATTGCCTCGCTTTCCAACCTCTGTTATCGCTCTAATACCTACTACTTATCTACTATTTACAATATTTACATGTTACTTATATCTACTTTCTCTCCTATTTACAATCTTTCCTTCTCCACTCCTCTTCCTCCTTCCTTCTCTTCATCTCCATCTTACCCAACACTCCCTTCACCCATGCTACTGCCCTTTTTTCCCCCTTTTCATGCAACAATACCTCCATGCTTATCTCATTTCTTTCCACCTCCACGCACTCCTCCAACCAGTGCTCCACTCTTGCATCCCCCTTTCCACACAGTTCACACATCCTCTTCTCTCGCGAGAGCCAGAACCTATTGAAGCCCTCCATGCACCCACACCTCATCCTCGCTATAAGCTCCTGACTTCCTTTCTCTCCTTTCTCACATAAGTATTGCGCTCTTGCACTTGGCATAATCCACACATAGTTCCCGTTGAATCTTGACTCTCTTATTCTCTCTTCCCCTTCTGTCTTCTCTCTCTCCATGCCGTTTTGCTTAACCACGTCATAAACCTTCCTTCCTTCCTCGTGCATCCTTCTCACTTCATCCATCTGCAGTCCATTCATTCTAAAATACCTTTCCCTCTCAGCCTCCATCTTCCCACCCCCTCCCTTGTTCTCCTTTTCCCACCAACACGCCCTAACTAGCCTACTTCCCCCCTCTTCCAAAAATTTCTCCTCATATTTACACGCCCGGCCCCCTGCTAGAATTCCTACACTCGCTCTCCCCGTCTCCCTCCTGACAATATAATTAGGCTTGTTCCTTGCCAACCCCAGGGTCCACTTTACATACCTCTCCTGCGTTCTATTAACCTCTTCACTTTCCTTCCACCCCCACACTTCTACCCCATACAATAGCACACTCATCACTAGTGAATAAAACAATTTCATTCTCCTTCCAAAATCATCTGCGAATAACTTCTTTCCCAACCCCCACACCTGCCTCATCACTACATTTGCCCTCCTCACTCTCTCTTTTATGTGACCATCCAATCCACCATTCCTTCGAAACACGAAGCCCAAGTACACAAACTCTTTCACCTCCTGCACCTCCTTTCCCTTCCACTTCCACTCCCTTCCCTTATCCCTTCCCCCTCCTTTTCTGAACACCATAACCTTGGACTTTTCCACATTCAGCTCTAACCCCTTTTTATCCAGGTATCTTCTCAACCTCTTAATCATCTCCTTTAAGGCCTCCTCGCTGCTTGCCAGCAACACTATGTCATCTGCATACGCTAGTGACCAAATTCTAACCCCTCCTATCCTGACTCCTCCTACCACCCCGGCCTCCAGCTTACTTTCCATATCCGCAATTAAAATCGCAAAAAGCGTTGGGCTAAGTGGACACCCTTGCCTTAACCCCCTATCCATCCAGAATCCCTCCGAAATCCCCTCCCCTCCTCTTACCTTGTCTTTTGTCTCTTCATATATCTCCCTTACCCTTTCAATTAGGCCCCTCTCTACTCCCCTATCCTCCATCGCCTCCCACAACCTCCCCCTATCCACCGATGGAAACGCGCCTTTGAGATCCACAAAAAACGCGTACACTCTCGCCCCTTTCTTCGCTAATTCTCTATCTACCACGTGCTGCAGCACGTAAATATTGTCGATAGTACTCCTACCCGCCCTAAATCCCGCCTGCGTCTCCGGCAATATTCCTTTCCACTCAACATCCTTCCGCAGTCTCTCTGCCACCACCATCGCATATACTTTATACGCCGTATTCATTAGCGTAATCCCTCTATAATTTTCCTGCATATCTCTATCCCCTTTCTTATACAGTGGCACTATTAAGCCTTCTCTCCACCCTCCTGGGAATCCCTCACCCCTCCAAACTTTCTTCACTACCTCCTTCAGCCTCTCCCTAACCTCTTGTGTACTAAACAGCCATGCTTCGTTCTCTACCCCATCCAGCCCTGCTGCTTTTGACCTTTTCAACTTCCTTATCTGCTTCTCTATCTCCTCGTCATTCAACTCCTCAATCTCTGCCTCCCCCGTTATTCTACTTCCCCCATCCGTCTTCCTTGAATCTGAGCCCTGGAACGATTCTTTAAAAAATTCCCTCCACTCCTCACTCCCTATCTTCTCGCTGACCCCCACCCTGCGCTTCCTAAACCTATTTATTATCTTCCAGACGTCCCCCTCCGTCTTAACATTTGCTAACTCCTCTTCCAGCTCTTTCTCCTTTTCCTGTTCTTTCTTCTTACACATCAATCTAAACCCCTTCCTCGTTTCTACGTACTCCTCCCTTCTCGCATTACCCTCTTTCCACTTCTTGTACTTCCTCTTCACCTTCCTTTTCATCTTTTTACATTCCCTATCCCACCATGGCTTCACCATTCCTTTCTTCTTCTTTCTGAATACCTTCTTTTGCACACACCCTTTCACGTTCTCTTTCAGATCCTCCCATATCTCTTCCACAGACTCCCCTCTAAAGCGTACCTTTCCTAGCCGCTCCTGATACTTCTCTATCGCCTCCCTCGTCCAGGTCACCCTCTCCCCTATCGAGACTTCTTCCCCGCCTTGTCTTCCTCCACCCTCACCTCTTATCCACAGACTTAATGGCTGATGGTCTGATTCCACCCTCCCCTCTACTGCGAGTTTTTCCGTCTCCTCCCATCCTTGCATATTCATTACCACGTAGTCTATCACCGATACCCCCACCTTACTTACATACGTGTATTCTCCCTCTTCGTCCCCATTAGCCATACCATTCGCCACTGCCCACCCTCTATGCTCCATCCAGTCCCTTAGAATCTCTCCCTCCTTATTTATTATCCTATCCTTCGAATTCCTTTTGAAGCTCTCCCCTTCCCTGTAAAGGCCCCCTTCCCTTCCCATCCTCGCATTAAAATCCCCACCCAGTATCACCATACCCTCCTCTCTTTCGCCTAGCAATTCTTCCACCCTTTCTTTAATTCTTTCCATCCCATCCTTATTGTACACTGTCACAAACTTACACGGTATCCCTCCTATTTTTACTTCCCTCATTTGCACTCCCTCCCTCTCTTTCTCTCCATGAACTTCTTCCTCTAATCCATCTCTAACCCCCGTTATAATTCCCCCACTAGCCCTTCCTTTTTTCTTCACTCTGACCGCCTCCTGGAGTCTCCACTTGTACCCCCTTGGCAGTTTTGGCTCTATTCTGTCCCATTCCTTTCTTTCTACCCACGTCTCAACCAGTCCCACAACATCAAATTCTTGTACATACCTCCAGAACTCCTCATCCTTCTTCCTTATCCCTGCTACGTTCCAATACAACACCTTCAATCCTCCTCTATCCTGCATTACCCCCACCCCCCTACTGCCTACGAAACAAATTCCCCTGCACCTCCTTCAACACCTCTTTCTCCTCATCCCACACCCACATTTTCTCGTCTATTTTTATTTTTCTATATCCTACCTTCGCCGATCTCCCTTCACTCTTCTCCCTTCTAGCCCTGTCGTTCAGCATTCTCTGCAAATCCCTTTCCTTTCTCGTTAAATCGTGATCGATGAAAACTCTCCTATCCTGTATCCTATTTTTATTTCTCATTACCCCCAACTTTTCTTCCCAGCTCTCCATCTCCACAACCGCCACTTCCTTGTCCTTTCTCCCCTCCAACTTAACTTTCCCTACCCTGCCTTTGACCCACCCTATGCTCTGTAGCAGCGCTTACATACCCTCTCTTTCTTCCCCGTTCTTTAGCTTCAACCCTTTTACTACAATATTATTCCTCCTGTCTGCCTTCTCTTTTCTCTCCATTCTCAACTCCATTGCCCTTAACCTATCCCTATCCGCCCTCTCCTCCTTCTCACTCCTACGCTCTCCCACTTTCTCTTCTATCAGATTTTCTACCCTCTCCCAAATACCTTTAATCTCGCTCCCCCCACCTCCGCCTTCCACTTCCGTCCTGCCCTCCATCTTCTCAAGCCTTTTTTCCGTCCTTTTCTTCCACACCCTATTTTCCTCTTCCATCTGCTTTATTTTAATTTCTTTTTCTTTCCTTTCCCTCTCTAACGACCCTACTCTCTCCCTCATCTCTTTCATCTCCTTTTCCCATTTCTCATCTCTAATTCTCAATTCCTCCCTCAGCCCCCTGATCTCGCTTATCAGTATACCGAGAGCCTCCTTCTCCACATTTTCCCCCATTTTTTGGGGGGGTGTCCTACTGGTTCTCCCGCTTTTTTTAAACGGACTCTCTACCACGCTTTTGTCCGGACTCTCTTGGCTGTCTCTTTTCCTTTTCAAGCGATCCTCCCCGTCACTTACGCTCGATGTTCTCTCCCTCACCTTCTCTCTTCCTTCGTTCCCACTGTCCCGCTTTCTCCCACTCCCTGACGCGCTACTAGACACTGAGCCACGCTCTGTTGGCTGTCGTGGCACGTGGAAAATTTTCTCCCCGTCACCGTCACTACCAGTACTCTCACTACCAACCTCCCGCTTTGCCGCCGGTAACTGGGACCTCTCCATGCAGTACCCTCTGCTACCGCCAGATGTCTCTGCAGAATGCTGTCTATTGCCGCCAAATTTTTCTTTATTTTTCTTTATTTCCCTTTTTTTTTTTTTTTTTTTTGGAGCTCCATTTTGGAGCTCCACCCTTGACCCTCGCAGGCCCAAGACTCCTGACCACAAATTCCCCCGATTCCTTGCTAACCTAACCTCACTTTCCCAATTTGCTATATCCCGCCTCACACCCACTCTCAATATAACTTTTTATCTCCCCAATTCACCCCACACAACCCTACTCACCTCCTCCGCTTCCACCCTTACACTCCACTCACACCTATCACACAAATTCCGTAAATCCTCTCACCACCTGACACTAACCACGTTCTCACTTCCGCCACCAACATGCAAGTCCGACATTATTTTGTATGAATTATATATGTCGGTACACGCAGAAATAATGGTAGAATTAAAATAATACCATCAAAATACGATAAATGTTTGCATTTTCTTAAAATTTAACAAAAATGAGAGAGGGTGCCAATAACTGGCGCAGTGCCAACCACTAGTGCTCTTACCCTATACACAAAGGAAAATAAATACGATAATTAAATTCATACAATAACGTACATGTCACTCTATGCAAAATGTCTCTCACAAACCGCTTGACCTTCTTTGACTTTAATCTCATCTGTCGAAATTGTTTTTTGCGATTCTTTGATTGACACTTTGTCTTTTGGCACATAAAAAAACCATTGAATTTGCTCCTCCGAACTCCGTTTCTTTTTGTAACCAGAATCACATTTCACTGCGAAACACTTCACCATTTTTAGTGTTTTTCCAGTTAATTATTATCACTGATCGTTTTAAGCAAAAAAAAAACGAAAAAGGGACTAATCAACTACCAGAAAATATAAAAAAACTTCGAATGTTCACAATTTTGCCATGTATTTTCAAGAAAGTCGGCCCTATAGGTAAACAGCGCTACGCTCAGACAATTTAAGTACTAACGCGCAGGGCATTCAATTGTGTGCCCATTTTTAGCTTTTAGTGCCAGGGAGCTGGTTTGACATGACGTCCTAATGGGAAGCGAATACCACTGAAGAGCAAAGCGTATGAAGGATTACATCGAAATTTTAGTAATCGCAAAGGCCGTGAAAAAGTGATGTAACTTCCAAACTTCTTCTCTGTTTTTCCAGGTTTGTTTAGCTACACACATACACAAAATTTCAGCAAAAGAGCACTTACTCGTTTTGCGCGGGCTATTCACTTTTCCCGGGCTTCGCCGATAAGTAACAAAAATTATCAAATCACTTCATTATAAGGACAGTTTGCATTTTTCGGAAGCCGTGTCGGATTGATTCGTCCCTAGGTTACACGAGGATGCATGGATCCAAACATAATTCTGGAAAAAAGTAAAATATTCTGAAAAATGTTGTTATTTGTTTCTAAAAGTATAAACTTTAAGCAATTTCCGAATGTTCGCTAAATCATGCACCTCAAAATTCAGTAATCTATACAATAGTCAATTAAGTCTAAGGAACTGGCTTAAAGAGAAACTTAGATGCGATTTACAATAAAAATATTTGAATCTGTGATTTTTTAGAAACTGAAGTCACTTGAGGGCTTGTATTTTTCATTTGTTTAAAAAAAAAAAATTCAATTCATTCTCATTCTTTATCACTCATAACCTATTTTTTCATAATTTTCATTTTGAAGGTCCTTAAACTGAAAAATGATCCATCTATTAAAGGTTTAATTGAAAAAGATTCATCCTTGAGTCTCTTAGTTTTACTTCATGCATATTTTAATTAAAACTATAGTCTTCACTCAGATAATTTCAAATTAAAAATATTTGAAAACAAAACAACTTTGACTTAAAAATGTTCAAAATCGAATACTGTAATGTTAAAATCTTTAAATTATACAATTTTAAATGTAAGTTTAATTTAAATACAGCTGTTTGAAATGTAAAGATGTTTGACGAAGTCTTTAAGAATTAACAATTCCGATTTCTTTCTGTAGGTTTTAAAGATGTTCGTTGAGAACACTTGTGCATTACACATGAATATTATCTCCTGAAGATCAGCAAGTAAAAATCTGTTAGTGACAGGTAAGGCTTGCAGAAAATAAAAAAAATAAATATTTATAGAAAATTATGAAAATCCCCTTTTTTTTCACAGCTACGAAAATAAGAAAAATTTCCCATGTATTCCACTGATGTACAGAACCAAACCGTTTATCAATTTCCACTTCAAGTCAATTACATCCTTTAATCGTGTTATCCACATTGTTCTTCACTTGATTTCAAATTTTGGTTCTTGAATGGGTCATTTTCGCACTGCCAAACTGTCCTATTGAAGAGTGAATTTGGAAATCTGAATATTCGAAAAAAAACTGTGCTCATTCCAATATGCATAGAACATATTTTAGAAACTTAGTGCTCACGATTTTGATAAAATTTCAATACGTCTAAAAAAGAAACATGTTGTTTGCGAACCATCCTAGTAGAGATAGTTGACAAAAGCTCTATTTACATAATTCTGAAGGATCTACGGTAATTAATCACGTAGATAAGGAAAATTCTGTTATCTGAGATCAACGATCCTCCTCCCTCCATACTATTTGAAGAACAGATAAAGGTCTGTCATACGACATTGACTGGTCTTTTCTGTACTAAATTCCAACTGATCAAATGAGCCGTTGATTTGATTCTTTCAAAATCCGTTACATATTGTTTATAATTTTCTCTCTCCAGAAACAAAAATGAACATCATCATTCTTCTTTTAATGTGCATAGTTTCCCTTGACTGTACAAGTAAGTGTGATGTAATATAATACTAGTAACAAATGCGAAGCATTGACATTTATTAGACACTATCTCAAAGATCGAATTTGATTCAAAATAAAATTTGTTTCAATTAAACTATGCTGTATTTGGTAAAAATAAATTCTGTTCGAATCGAACAAATACGGCTAACGGCAACGAGGCTCTGGAGCGAGTTGAGAGACAACAAACTTCAAAATTCCTCACTGCGTTGTCGGAATTTCAACTTCAATTTGGAGGTTATTTTTCACTTTGTCGACGCGGTAGCCACAGCCTAATCTCTCAATGCAATATTCCCCACCATAAGTTGCGAGTTTAAGAAAATCTTTACAGATTTTTTTGTGCTTTTTAGGATTGTACAGAAATTTGATTCAAAACGAGCATACAAACTCGGAATGTTTTCAAAAAATGTTGAGAAAAAAGTTAGCCTATTTCTAACAGTGAAATTCACAAAGCTACACCCCACTTTACTTTGTTTTTTACAAAAACATTTCCAAACCCGTTTACTTGACGTATAATTTTTTAACTTTTCTTGTTCGTCTACTTACAAACCACTATTTTTAAATATAAGAACTACATAAGTCTCGATTTTTCCCTTCAAAAATTAGGTGCAGTGCAAAGAAATCCATCAGGAGCAAGTCCACGTAGAGAAGGTCAAGCAAGAGAAAATTTACCAGGCCCACCTTTTCTTCCTCAACGGACCCGTGTTTATGTACATTCGCCCGATGATAAGGTTTTTACTGGATTTTTCGTAAGTCTTGGTAGCCGTGCAATTCCTTTCTGGGTAACAAATCCACATCAATCATATAGTTCACTTTATCGTGTTTATGTAAGATTGCCTAATGGAAAAGGATTACTTTCAATGATTCAACCTCTCTATCACGATATTAACATTAATGACGAACTTCACGAAAAACCCCGTTTTTTTGTATCAGTAGAAAGTCACACTTTTTTGTCAGCATTTCTTTACCCTTACTATCATCAGCCACTGCCGATTTCTTATTTCCCACGCGTTTTTGTACGAATGCCATATGATAACAAGACTTATGTGGGAGAGCTGAATTATTATTATGGCAATCGTCCCAGCTGGCTTATCTGAAAAAACTGGATATTAAGAGCAAGATATTAAGAACGAAGATATATTTCTTTCATATACGATGACAAGTAATATCCATTTTATCACTAGTTGGCCGCAAGAAAATCTTTATATCTATTTCAAGAAATATGTTAATATAAAAGCTATGTAACATTCTCGAATAAAGACTTTACTGGCTGAACATGTATCTTACTTAATTGTATTTCAATCTATTCCAGGTTCAGTATTTTTATTCATTTACAATTATGTCTGATGTCGGATTTAGTCTACATTCGGCGAAAATTAGTATTATCAACCATAAAATTTTCTAAAATTCGTTCATATAAATTTGTTTCATAAGTTATACAAATTCAAAGGTTTCAAGTGCTTATCAGAAGAAGTATATTTTAGAAAATTGCAACAATTTTGTATGGAATTTCAAGCTAAAAATGATTAATAATATTAATCTACATGTGTTGGCCTCTTACACGAAGGCACAAGCGACGTCCAAGAATTCGTTAATGCTTGCCAGGAGTGAAAACTCGTACGCACGGTCGTGCACATGCGCAGAGCTGTTTTCGCAGTCACGTGGTATACCCACCCTTCTATGTTATATTTTGACAGCTCGATGCACATGTGGGTTATGTTCGTTTGCTTTCAGAACGCAATCATGAAAATGACGTGTTTTCATGCCTTCATAGAGAAACGAAAAAGCACGCTTCTTGAGCGGCGTCTGGCGGTGCGTTGGATGAGTTACAAAATAGGTTTCAGTAAGCACGGCGTGACGTAGAGTTAAAAAAACAGCTTTGTTTGTGCGTCCTCCGAGTATTTTTGTAACGCTAGAGATGGATAGGGAAAGATCGTGGTAGACAAAGATAGAAACAGAATTCATGAAGGATTAGTAAGTCGATGTTTCTGACGAAGAGTATAGTGTGTTCCTATCAGCTCGCACATTATACTTTGTTGTCTCGCTTACGCTCGTTAGAACAAGAATGCAGCAGAGCTCATGAGTATCTTCACCGACTCAAAACGTGATTTAGCATTTTGCCATGGAGACAATGAAATCACGCCATTCATGATTTTGTTCTGAAAAGTATCGTTCGTGAGTCCTGTGAGTTGACGGCTTTTCTTTCTGAAACGAGCGCAATGTTGTTGTAACGAGTCGTAGATAAGGGCGTAGTTGGCATGGCAACCGCCAGTGCGCATGTGCACGACCCTGCATACGAGTTTTCATTTGTGGCAAGCATTAACCAATTCTTGTACTGACGTCGCTCGTCCCACTTCCCACTTACAGAGATATTTCTCCTTGCTATTCCTTTGTGGCACAATATATATTCCGTTCTTAGCTAATGCATTCCGTTTGCAGCATGAAGTTGGTTCGTAGAGGTGGATTAGTTTTTTGATTTCAATTTTTTTTTAAATTGGTTCGTTTTATTATTCGTAGGTTAGGAACACACTATTTTTCTCTAATTTGGTTTTTCAGTCAATAAGTTTTTCATATTTTATTGCATAAACCGCTTAGAATAAAGAGAAGCTTTCAACCATTTTGACTTCTGATATTATTTTCATGAAAATAATTACATTTTTTCAATCTGTTACAATTTTTAATTCCAAGCATAAGTGGATTTCTTAACTCTTTTAGTTTATTATATGAAAAACTTAAAAAATTTTATTTCTTTCTTCAAAATTCACAGTTTTATGTCTAAAGCAATACAAATTTGACAGATTCACTAAGTTCCTCAAAATCTCTGCATTCCTTGAATTCTCTGAATTCTCTGAAATCCTCGAATATTATAATTTTCCTGAATTATTATAAACTTGTGAGTTCCTGAAATTCTTTGAATTCTCTAAATCCCCTGACTTCCTTGAATATTCTGGATTCCCGAAATTCCTTGAATTACCTGAATTCTCTGAACTCCTACAGTTCCTTCAATCTTATGAATTCCTTGAATTACCTTGATGCTCTGAAATTTTTGGAATTTTCTGAATTCCTTAAATTCCGTGAATGCTCATAAATCTCTAAAATTCGATGAATTTCTTGAATCCGTGGAATATTCTGAATTCCTGACATATTCCGTATGCCTGAAATTCTCTGAAATCCTTAAATTTTTTTATATCTGTGAAGTTCTTTATTTTTCTGAATTCTCGATATTTCTGGAATATTCTGGATTCCCTCATTGCTCTGAAATCCCTAAAATCATCAAAGTATTTGCATCTGGTGAATTCCTTGGAAAGTCTGAATTCCCTAAACACCATGCATTTTCTAAATTCCTCGCATTATCTGAATTCCTGAATAATTAACAATTTCTGAAATTTTCTGAATTTCTGAATTTTCGGAAATATTTGATTTCTCTTAATTCTCTGAAATACCTGAAAATTCCGAATTTCGTATATTCCCTGAATTTTCTCGATTGCCAAAAATCTATGAATTCTCTGAATTTTCCGTGTTATTATGAAATTCCATCAATTTCTTAGATACTCCAAGATCCCACAAATTCTCTAAAGTCCGTTATATTCTCCTTATTCCCTGAATTCATAAAATATCCTGAAATCCTAAATTCCTGAAATTCTTGAAATACCCTGAATCCCCAAATGCTCTGAAATCCCTGGAATTTGCGTAAGTCCCTGAAATTCTCTGAATTCCTGAAACTGTTACAACTCTTTGAAAGTCATTGAAACTTGCAACTCTCTGAATTCAGAATATTTAAACATTTCATGAAATCCCTTTATAAATTTATTTTATTATTAATTTTATTTATTTTTTATTTAGTTATTAATTTTATTTTATGAGTTCCGTTTAATTAATCCCTTGAATATTCCGCCTGACTTTGAATCCCTGAATTTCTTATATTTATCTGAATTCCTGAACTATTCAGAGTTCTCTAAAATTGCTGAATTCCTTTAATTCTTCTAAATTCTTTGTTATTATTATTATGTCCTTAAAATTCAGGAAATTTCACGTATTTAGAGAATTACAATAATTCAAGGAGTTCACGCAATTTAGATGATCTTTAAATACTTGAATTCAGGAATTTGGAGAATTTGGATGAATTCAGGAAATTTAAATGATTGAGAGAGAATATATAGGAAATCAGTCGACACGGTCGGGCCTCGTCGCCAAAATATAAGGCGGACTGGCCGGAAGTATACTTACTGAAAATATTATAATATTATTACTATTGAAGATATTTTACTTATGGGACACTGATGATTATAGTATTAAAATCTATTAATGACAAAAAATGTATATGTACGAATAGTATTTCGCGAATTTTAGTGATCTCACGACATTTTCTTGTGAGATTTTTGTGACTCCTTGCACATATATATTTCTACTATACAGTACAAGTCCGATAAGTTGCCGTCCGATAAGTGTTCACTCCCCTTGAACCGTCATCACACGCACGGCACGCACACTAATTGGGGTTCTCCCACTACGTGTGCTATTCTGCTTATGATTCGCGCATCATTCTTACGCATGCGCGCACCTAATATCATGCTACTAGAGGGGGCATCCGATAAGTCCGCAATTCCTGGAATTTTTCGGCCCTACAGCCCCGAAATGAGAAACTTATCGGACTTCTACTGTAATTTTATATGTGATGCTAGTAAGAATGTATGATTTGATGGCGATTTTCAGCCTCGTTTCTTAGGCGGGTTTGTCTTGGGAGTTGAAATCTATCCCAAGCATTTCAAAAGTGTAAAACAGAATAATGAAATTTATAGAATGATACCACGTGAGTATAACATGAAATCATGTGCAATTAATAATATATGAAATTGTGTGGGATACGTTTTTGTGGTCTTTTAAATTCAAATGAGCAACACGAGCCTAAATGTCAATGTTTATAACGACGCAGGCTTCGATATGAAGAAACTGTGTTATAACACTGAATGAATCGTGTTATATACAACAGGATATGAGCACGTAACTGTTCCGCTTGGGACTTGGATATACGTTAGGATCATGAAAATTTTTATTTGAAAAGGATCTGCTATGTCAGATTCCACGAAGGCTAAACAAACGAAATATACACTCAAATTTTCTGAATCGTCGGTAACTGAAAATCAAGCGACGGTTTGTTTGGCTCACAGTGTAGAACCCGGTAAGGAGAATTACGATACTTGTCGATTACAAATGGAAGCAATTCATCAGAATTAAGCCGTGTTAAGACTTGGAACACATCAAGTGATATGGGGTGAAAGTTAGAATAAGTATATCAGTCCAAAGGGTCTGCTAGAAAGGTAACTTTGCTCAAACAATGATTTTTTTCAAGAATGAAGCAAGACGATGATATGTCGGACCACATCTCTGTTGACGATAATATATTAAGTATTTTAATACTTTACAGTGTACCAAACAGTTTTGATGACTTTAGATATGCCATAGAAGCTCGGGATGATCTTCCAATACCTGAAGCTTTAAAACTCAAGCTCCTGGAGGAGTATAGTTCTAGGAAAGGAAAGAATTTTGACGATAATTCGCAAGAAGTCCTTTTTGTAAAACCACCCAGAATCTATCATCTTTAGAAACAGGATGACAATAATAGCAATGACACCTCTAAGAGTCATGAAAATAATTTTAAATTTAACAAAAAGGCTTTTTAGTGCAACTGCTGTAAAAGACCTGGGTATACAGCTGTAGAGAGCAGAAAAAGAGCTGATGACAGAGAACAAAGTACTTTGAATTCCGAAGCTTTTCTTACCACTTTCGAAGATCTGGGAGTTGATGTCATCGAGGAGAAAGCGTCTTTCGCCTCTGCGTTCAGTGTTGAGTCTACGTCAGGTTTTTGGTACATAGATAGTCGCGAGACTTCACCCATATACCGCGATAATAACTACTTTTCAGAATTAACCAAGTTGAATCGAAAAAGGTAAGGCAATTGAAGGCAAAGGTAAGGTAATTGACAAAACAACTGAAGGTATTTGAGACAGAAGACAAACTACCCACCTGTGAAATATGTTTCATGGTAAAACAAACTGCGACACATGGGTGCAAATTCATAAGAAAAAAAGAAATTTGAAGCTAAGGTAACTCCAAAATAAAAGGAATATCACTCCAAATGTAAGACAAGTCAGTGAAGGTGAAGATTCTAACGATAGATAGATAGATAAGCGTTTATTTTTCAGCCTGCTGGCCTTAAAAAATTGACTTGCTTACACTTCCATTTTTACAGAATTTTGTTAGAAACTAACCCTTAAAGACTAACATCCATCCATTCCTTATCTCTAAGTCGCACGCTTTTGTCGCCTTGCCTTCCTCGCTTCGCCTCGCCTCACACGCATGTCCCTACTTTTTCGCATTGCCTCGCTTGCCAACCTCTGTTTTCGCTCTAATACCTACTACTTATCTACTATTTACAATATTTACATGTTACTTATATCTACTTTCTCTCCTATTTACAATCTTTCCGTCTCCATTCCTCTTCCTCCTTTCTTCTCTTCATCTCCATCTTACACAGCACTCCCGTCACCCATGCTACTACCCTTTTTTCCCCCTTTTCATGCAACAGTGCCTCCATGCTTATCTCACTTCTTTCCACCTTCACGCACTCCTCCAACCAGTGCTCCACTCTTGCATCCCCCTTTCCACACCAAATGAATAGAGCACTACTTGGGCGGCAAGCATGTTTGTCGCAGATACTTTGTTTCTAGCCGACAGTTCGGGAGACCATACCCGTCGGATGAGACTTTTTTATCTGCATCGGAGAGTATCCTTTATATATGTAACGTCCTCAGGGTCTTCGGGGATCCCATTAAGTTTGCCTTTCTTCGAATAGACCTTGGCGCATTTCTCGAACCCAAACTCCATTCCAATCTCTTGAGTGCACTTTTTGACAATGTCTAGAGCTAGATGTAGTTTCTCTTTATTTTCAGCATAGATCTTGAGATCATTCGTGTAAAATACATGAAAGACATTATGCTTTCGATCTCCAGGGTTACCGCATTAATGTGAGGCAAAAGAGATAGTATATCTAGTTTTCAAAGCAGCAATAATCTCTCCATGCACCTCACGATGTGTGGATAAACCATTAAGCTTTCAAACGAACAGATGATAATTCTATGGGAAGCTGAATCGAAAACTTGCCGGTAATCAATCAAGGCCATCGAAGGAAACCGTTGATATGATGCTGCGTCTTTACAGACACATCTTTCGATGAGCAGGTTCTCTCGCCACACAGGTCCAATGGTGCGAACAATGCATTCATTCATGATAAATCTGAAGATCTTATACAGTGTGTTCAGACAAGTCAGTGGCCTGTAATTCTTAAGGTCAGCTAAGTTGCTCGTCATCGGCAGGAGAACTGTGCGACCTTCCACGAAGCACCCCGGAATGGGCTCTTCCGACTTTAAATATGAGGTCCAAATTCGGGCCAGGTGCTGGTGGGTTGAAGAAAACTACTTCCACCGGAAGGTCTTAATACCGTCTAGTCACAGAGCGGAATAGTTCTCCATGCCTCTTAATACGTTTTTTAACTCCTCGATAGTGGTTGGTGGATATGCCTCCTCAGATGTTATGAGGATATTGCACATGTGCTTGAAGCTATTTATATTCTTTAAGCCTTCTGTAAGTGGATGTTGGACTCCGTAGACTTCTCTCCCAAATTCTTCGACATCCTCTAGTTCGGGCGGATGGTCGGCTGTAACTGGTGGGTCTTGGAATAGTCGGGATGGGTCAGGCAAAAACTGTTGATTTTCTCTGACTTACCTCTCTCTCTCCGCTCTAGACTTCTCCTAGTGTTAGATAGTACTCGTATTCTGTCAACAATATGCTGCCGGTTGACCAGTGTCTTTGACTTGTTGATTGTATGATGACGGATCCGCAGTTCGCGCGCGAACTGTCGAACCTTGGCAGTGAAAGTCCTGCCAGATGTTGTGTAGTCAATCACACACTGAATGCGGGACGCGTACTGTCTTACCCAGCCTATCTTTCTGCTGAGTTGATGTATTCGTCTTTTGGTCTTATGATCAACCGTTGGTTCTTTTTTACAGTTTGCATCTGCCAAAGCTCTTGCTTCATTGTACAAACCACAATTGATAGTCTAGAGGTCGGATTCTTCGGGAAAATCTCCAAGAAACTTGTCATCCAGTTCAGCCAGATCTTTGTGCTTAGGAGAAACCTGAATGTTGATATTTCTCCGGATCCTGAAGCATCTTTCGTGTGTCGTTCTGTCCGCTTTCCTTAGGCCGGGATTAAGAGAAGACAGGAGGAGAACTTTCGGGAGCAGCTTTTTGAAAAGGAGGTGCATGGCATGTTCGACAGAAATATGAAGGAACAGTCGGTGTAGTTTGAGCTGATATTTGCTTTCCGAAATCATTCGGATTGAAGTAGGGTGCGGCGGGTTCAGCGTGTTACGGTGGTGTGATTTCCACTTTAGCATAACGTCAATTCTTGAACGAAGACATTGTCAATGATAGCTGCAGAATATGTCATCTAGACGCCGAGCACCTAGGACACATACTATCTGGTTGCCCAACTCACGCGGAAACGACGTACATCCAAAGAACAATGTAGAACTAGGAGTGCTTTATTACCGTCTCTGTTACTCTTACGACATCAGCCCAGATATCGTTGCGTCAAACGCTCCTAGAGAAATAGAGTCAATCATCAAAATTGAGGAGTGCCGAATATACTGAAACTCCATATTCCCGACAAGGTATAAATACCTCGGAATATTCTGTTGAGCTATTTGTCCTGATCAGTGATGCCAATACTGGCGCCTTTTGCTACTGCGCTTGCGTTCGGGCCGCGCACTGGTTGGCCGTAGTTGGCGCGCAATTCAAAATTCGAATTAAAAACATTTCTTGTAATTTGAATTAATAATTATTGAAAAATGCACAAGGATTTATATAAATTGTACAACTTCTGATTTTTGAGAAAAAAAAATTTATAAGACATGTTTTTTGAATAACAGTTTAATTTCTTCGACTTCCAAAGAATAACTTACATTTCACTGAACATTCAATTGCAGAAGTCTAAAATCAGAAGTTGTACCATTTATATACATTCGTGTGCATTTTTCAAATAATTATTTATTTAAATTACAAGAATTGTTTTTAATTCCAATTTTTAATTGCGCGCCAACTGCGGCCAACCGGTGCACGGCCCAAACGCAAGCGCAGTAGCAAAAGGCGCCAGTATTAGCATCAGTGGTCCTGATCATTCTTGCTCTTGGAGGAGCCAAGCTCTATGTCCTCAGAGTGCACAAAGCTTTTCTAGATCGTCATATTCAGTACCTCACAGATTGTAGCCTCCTGTCTCATTATCCTGGGACGTGGTTACATGCTACTGCGATTTTGCCGAAGAGCAGTTGCAATTTTCCATAATAACACCAGCTTTCTAGTCAGTCGTCAAATTTGAAAAAATCCTTACGAGTTCAAAAAATATATTTTTTGTTCCTTAATTTTGCAAAATATTACATTTTGAAATTAATTATTCTAGATTTTTTCTGTTTTTGAATTCAAATTACAAAATTCTGTCAGTATCAGAGTTTCACAATTTCATAAGCTCCCCAATTTATTGTGGGTCACGTTATTACCTTTCGAAGCCAACATTAATTTTTGATAGACCACGCACTAACTGGTCCGATACTTTCCGGTAGCAGTGTACAACTGTACATCATGTGAATTGGAATGCTTTCAGATCAAAATTATTTTCATTCCAAAAAGTACAAAGTAAAAGTAAAAGAATTTAGGATAAACGTTTTCGAAAATTATGATTTGATCAGTATAGTTTCATAACCTTCAATCACGTTAGTGCGACATGATTCTTGATTGTAATAAAACGTTTTCATGATTTTTATTATTTGTATCTGAAAGTACAGTTTGCAGGCATTAGGATATACTTTTTTCAAATCTCTAACATATCGAGTACATTCGCTTTTAATTTTCCTCGATTGACCTCAATTTGGCTTTAATTATCTCAAAAAGTAGACTTGATAGAAAGATTTTGGATTTGAAATATTGAAATATAAGGAAAACGATAGACATGATCACTGACAAACTTCTAGTGTTAACCTTCGTAATCGATGTATACTATCCACATTTTGAGAAAATGTTGACGCCTCCATTTCATATCGCTCCACGATGCGTTTAGTTGATGTACCGCGCGACATCGGATTCGGTCGGCGTACAGCTCTCTGTCGCGTTTGGTCACTGTATTGTTATAATTTCTGTGTATGAGCATAGCACCTTCAACTGCACACGGACCAAATGCAACGTGGCGCAAATATATTTGCTTTATCGCCGAGGAATAAATTTGAATTAACCAAATTAAAGTAGTTTTATTAGAAAAATCCGATTTTTCAAATATCATCAATGATCATAACTTCGCTACTCTTTGAACAATTTCTTAATATTTGAGATCAACTGAAATTTTCGATATCAAGAAATGCTTTCTGTTTTTAGATCAACTTTCAGATATTTCATTGAAAGAATTCTAATGTAAGAAACTGATATATATATATATATATATATATC